>OX103971.1:53656705-53775760 GCA_944470395.2 Schistosoma turkestanicum
AAAAAATACCGTAAGACTCTGTATTTCCATTTTATAATAATAAAGAGACGTTTTCTCCTAGAATTTTGCCCTTTTGATTTGGCTGGGACCTGGATCTAGGAGTAACGTACAGGAGTGTTTCTATTGGAAACAATTAGGACAGCCACTGGCGAAATAAATCTACAAACATATATAAATATAAGAAAAAGAATAATGAAGGAAACATAATGACAATAATTTATTCTGAATAAGTATATAAGTCACAAAAGGCCAGATCTTATTGTTTCATATGATGTGGTCTAATCATCATCATGGTAACAATACTAATAATAATAATAGTGATTTATTCCCAAATAACAACGTGTTCCATCAGGTATGCCAGTTTACAGGCACGATCAAACTGTTCGAACTGCTTACACATTTGCTGTAATAGATTGTTCATTTGACAACTATTACGTATGGTGATACCGGTCTGCTTTACCGTACTGAGGATATTACAATGGTGCTAAGAACGAGCATTTCTTGCGCAGAACAGTTTAATTACATATTTTCATGGGTTAAAACAAGTAAGGAAATCAGTGATTAAGTTTGAATAAATTGGAATGTAGCATCAACTAGTATTAACGCTTGAGTGACTAAATTATTCATGAAAATCTTCTGTATTGCATACATGATTACGAGGATAAACATAGGATGAGGAAGTAACATTCTCTATAGCGCGAATTAATAAAACAGACTGATCTTCTGATTCAAGCAATATTAATTCAGATACTGTTCTGAAAATGAAGTTCATTAGTTGATAATCCTAAAATACTGATTGAACGTAAAATATTAACTATATTTTGAGTGCTACCATCAGATGGTTTCAGACTTTACTTAAGGATAAAAAATGGGGTTTTAGAATGTTGTTACTAGTCTAGGCGCATTATTATTAGTCTACATCCATTTACTATTTTACTGAAAGCAAGACATACATGAAAATCCAATAGAACTATTTTTGCCTGCTTATAAATTGTATTGACTCACACAGTTCATAATAAGTATCTTTGTTCTATATGTACTAGTCATAGAACACACTCATCTGAAGACATTTTGACATTCATCGTCCTCATATCGAGTCTATCAAGGTCTATAAAGTCTACTATGATTCAGGTAAAAGAATAGTTTACAATTTCGGGTTAGATTCTACTCAAACTTTTTAACTTCACCAGGGACAGTGTTAGTGTAATTTATCTGTAAGTAAGGTGGTTTTATCAGTAGGCCCAGTAATAAAATGATCAGGCATTTAGGTTTCCTACGGTCGGAATTGCGAAATGGGAAATACAGCCGTATGCATAATTAGGACGTTTTCTGAGAAGCAGCAATCATTGATGCATCCATCAAGAGAAGGGAATAAACTACCAAAGCAGATCCATCCTTATTCGTTTGAATTAACCCCCGACTTTTATTTTGAGCACCACTTGACTGAGCTGCATACTGTTGTGGTTTTGTATATCTTTCGGATCATGATGGAAGAATGAATTAACCACTTCAAGATCATCTGCATGTGGAAGAGGCTGATAGAATTAATCGCAAATATCAGTTGTGTAAGCTAAGGGACCTAAGAAAAAACCTTGTATTCCCCCCCATTTTAACAGAGACAGCATCCTATAGGGAGGACTTTATTTGGACTTTTGATGTCAATGGCTGAGGAAAGAACAAAACCAAGTAAGATGAGGGTTTCTGATCCAATAAGATAGGAGTTCGCTTATATGAAGCTGGCAGAATGTATCAATGGCATCCTTAAGACTGTTGCCTGAGAAGAAGGTATTCTATTCAATGAATGCTACTAGGATATGCATACGTTCACAGTCAACGTGTTTGAAGGTACTACTTTGACTAATTTTCTGTGTGAGATGGTCAAACGAGGAACGGATAACAGGAGCACCATCTGCCATTTTTGTGGTCACTACTGTCAAATTCATTTAGTACTTATATAGATAGTTAGATGATATCTCTACAAAACATTAGATCTATTATATTATCGTTTCTTGTAGTGAGCCCTACTTAAAACTTAACGCAGTCACTCAACACTTTTGACATCATTCAAGCTCATGAATCGTTTACTCAGTACGATACACCTAAACTTATTAGCAAGGTTAACCGATATACAAGATGAATAAGAAGCAAAATAGTTTGTACTGGTTTGGTGTAAAGCAAAACAAAAAAGTAATCATTGGTTGATGACAACACAACGCAATGATCAAGATACTATGAACCTGAACAAGAGGAAGCCATTTCAAAACTCATTTACTGTTTGAAATTACTTTTACCCACATTAAGAGTTGCACAGATCATAAATTGCTGGAATAGTGTGTGTCCATTTTCATCCACATTAATTTCGTGCCTTGATATAATAGACTGTCCAATAAAAGTAGCCAACCTGTGGTTCACAGGAAATTTTATCAACCAGGAACCAAGCTGAGATTCTCACAAAGCAAAAGTACATATAGCTAGTCATATCAGCCAAGATCTTGAAGGTTTTCACATAACAACAGGTCATGTAAGTATGCAAAAACTTGAGAACCATGTCAACCTACACACGCGAAACCCTGATTAGGTACTTGAAATTCGGAATGGATGCTGTCAATCAAACAATCCAAGGCCGTGCAAAAGTTTCGCGATCCGGTTCAAAGGTGAACTTCGCTTGTCCTTGTTGCTGATTCTTTCTGATCAAATAACTTTTAGTTAATCAAGAAACTATCATGATCATCAGTGTGTGTATTAGGGAGGTTTTGATGGATTTTCATAACAAATGTTTTACGCCTTCAATACAAGTCTTCACGCCATGGTTTTAATTAGAGTCTATAACAGCCGCACTAAAAGAAAGCTATTAAGGTTTCTACTAGTGATAAACCCTTCGTGAAATAGTTTCTCGCTACTAATTCCAGAGCATCACTACACTTATTGTAGAATCACATGAAGAATATAGTCATTTAAAAAGAAATTTGCCAAAATTTCGATTCGGATCACTTACTACGTATGAATATTTCTCTTCGTAACTTAATGCAGATGAGTATTGGACATTGATACTTTTAAGTGTTTAGAATAATCTTGTTTAATATTGCCGATTGACCTTCCACGTTTTGGATTCTTTGTGAGTTTCTGTAGTAGGCTTCAGGTTTGTTTGGATTTATGGAATAAAATCAGAACTGACGAACCATAGTTGTATGACGTTTTTATATATCTTAAAATATTCTCTTGTATTTGCTCATGGAAAGTATGCTTGCCCATGCATACTGCTCTTTGCAATTATATAACAACGCTGTAAGTATCCTGAAGTAACAGCTGACAAACTACTACAATACACATTAAGTTATTGACGGAATAAAAGCAAATAATACCACTCAGTTTTCTGTAGTTGTTATTAAACAAACTTCATTGGCAGCAAGTAAATAAGACCCAAGAATAATTTCAGTCGCGTATGTACATTAGTTCACTTTATTCGCATTAGAAGACCATGAAATTCCTAAACGCTCCAAATAACCCTTAAAGAGAGTCAAATCTTGATCACTTAGTTTTCTATATTGTTCCTCGCTCTGTTTCCGGTCATATTTTCAGTACTTTACATCAGGTAGTATTTAACTATTTTCATTCTGAAGTATTATTGATAGCTTTTTAGCCGTTTTTCTACCTTATGGTTATTTTTTAAATAGGCATTCCAAAAGCACTAATTGACTATTAGATCAAAGACATGGGGGACTGGAAAGGGTGTTAAAGCTGACATAAAACGATAGTTAACCATTTATTTGTCCATTTTCAACTAGTTTCCTTCCATGAAATATGTATTTTGAAAACAGTGTATATATAAGTTGGTCTAATCTTACAAGCTCTTTTAAGGTTACAATCGACCAGTGGCGTACGGATTCATTTTCAACACAAAACCATGGTCTTAATGTTCATTATTAAGCCTTCGTTATTAACATTTTAATCGGTATCAAAATCATGTTCGTTAATATCTCACCTACTGCTAATTGGTAAATGAATTAGGTTGAATTTCTATGAGCCACAGTATTCTTAGTATGTAATAACTTACCATACGTATAAATTACGTAAATATACATTTCACAGACATATGTTATGAGACGATCTCTCCACATCTTTTTTAACGTCTCGGCTTTGACAACTGACTATGTGGAAATTACTATCAAGAGTAAAATCTGTGATGCACTGTGATTGATATACCAAAGTGATACAACTGAAAGACATATATCGAACCTTAGCTAGTTACATTGTGTCAAAACGTAGCATTTCTTCCATGCGATTACCGTTTAGTTTAGGAAGGAAATAAGAGTGAGTAGTGAGGGCTGTCATACATACTTTGAAAGAGCCCAGTTTTTTAGTCAAATAGCAGTTCCTCACGCATTCTAAATTTGTACTCATGATTTATCATACAGAACTAAATTGACAGTAGCACTACTAGTAGTGAAAACAAGCACAGGAAACTTTTCTTATATTTCATTACCTATCTTGCTTACAATAAGATTATCTACTTATTTGTCATGGCACACCAAGTTCAGAACTATACTCAATGAAAAATATCCTAGTGCAGGCACAGGAAGTAGCTCATGCTTATAATGCGGAATTACATCAAATCTTACTACTGTAAAAGAAACATCATACTTATGAATTGCCTTGGCAGGATTTGAGTATACTGTATATTGTCATGTAACGAGATGATCCCGTTCAGAAATCTTATCGTGAATAATGAACCTTCATTCCTCAGATTTATTCATTGAATTTCCTGCTCAACAACGTAAGGATAATATAGTTTGTGGAGTTTACTAACTCTTGGTATTAACTCTTTGTGTTCTATGAAATTCTCAGCTTCTACATTCCTCCTAATCTCTACCTTTCTCCTTCTAAATTTATCTTACTGAATTATACTTCTCGAATCATATCTTCGCTCCCTAATCTTCTCCATTACTGCTAATACTTCTATTAATGCTACCACTCTTGGATTCGAACTGAGAGTTACGTCTCTGTGCTGAAGTGGTATGGCAACCTGAACTGATGTACTTACGTACGAAGTTCTGTGTTGTATTTGTCTGTCTGTCTGTCTGATTCACCTAAAACATCGAATTTGTAGGATTTTTGAAGAATAGAATGACTTTAGCCCAGTTTATGTTATAAGTAGAACTGAGCCAATAACTTTGAAAAGAATTGAACTTTACTACTAGTCATTATTTCTGATACAATACATCTGAGTCCAGGCTTTCTGAGAAAATAAAATAGACAAAGTGCTACTGTGTTGTATTAAATTTCAGATTGTCAGAAAGCCAACTCAGAAGTGTTGCTTAGTGCTGATCATGTAGATATCAGGCTCCATTCTCCTAAATTACCCATAACTTTGGAAGTAGTTTGCTCTGAAGTTCATTCGGTTGCAAGATAAATAAATGGTGGCTGAACATATACCTAAATAGCTACAAAAACAAATGAATTCCAGCAGTCAAACGATATCACAGGATAGGCGAATTTCTTTCTCCACTGGAAAACATTCTGTTAATATAGCTCATAAAGTTATTATCAAGTCAGCCTTTGTAATGTTATACATA
The DNA here is from genome assembly GCA_944470395.2 of Schistosoma turkestanicum. Taxonomy (NCBI): domain Eukaryota; kingdom Metazoa; phylum Platyhelminthes; class Trematoda; order Strigeidida; family Schistosomatidae; genus Schistosoma; species Schistosoma turkestanicum. The sequence goes on from OX103971.1 coordinate 53,662,279, forward strand.
AGTGTTCAAGGGATTATACTAAGGTTTATTGAAGCCTCAGATATACGAAAACTGAAACCCCCTTTATGTGTATAAAAACAATTTTTTTCGTACACTTGACCTACGATGGTATTACTAATTTATTATCAAGCATAGTTTTTACAACATTTACTTTATTATTATCTCTACTCCCCTCCTAATTTAAGATGACCCCTTATTTTACCATATACAATGTCGCAACAAGTATATATGTGATAAAATTGTTCAAAATGTATTGCGAAAATATCATAGTTCTAATAACCTCCCTGTTATCCTATTATCTAAAGGTCAAGAAAATTACTGCGTGCCGTGACAAAAATCTGAGACCTATACATTCGTTCTGATTTATCTCCTACTTATTTGCATTTATTTGAATATATATAAACATTGGCTATTGGAGCGGGACCAGAGAACATTACAACAGAGGCAATGAAAGCAGACGTGGTAGCAACTGCGAAAATATTACACATTCTCTTCAACAAGATTTAGTAGGAATAACAAGTACAATCAGACTGGAAAGAAGGATACCTCATCAAAACACCAAAGAAACGCGATCTCAGTGAGTGTGGAAACTACAGAGGCACCACTCTTCTCTCAATACCAGGCAAAGTCTTCAATAGGGTGTTGTTAAACGGAATGATGAACTTCGTAGACACCTAATTTCGAGATCAACTGGCTGGATTTCGTAAGGATCAATCATGTACTGACCGAATCGCAACATTACGGATCACTATGGAACAATCAGTCGAATGGAACTCATCACTCTACATCAACTTTATTCACTATGAGAAAGCATTTGATAGTGTGGACAGGACAACACTATGAAGGCTTTTACGACATTACAGCGTGCCTGAGAAGACTGTCAAAAACATACGGAATTCTTATGATAGAATAAACTGCAAAATCATGCACAGAGCAGAGCTGACTTACTCGTTCGAGGTGAAGACCGGTGTCAGCCTAGGTTGCTTACTCCCACACTTCCTCTTGCTCCTGGTGTTCGACTGGATTATGAAGACATCAACATCTCTTCTCAGAGGAAGTACATAATGTAGTGAACACCCAGGATGCATCTGGACGATCTAGACTTTGCGGATGATCTGGATCTTCTATCACACACGCAACAACAATTGCAAGAGAAGACGACCAGCGTATTGACAGCCTCAACAGCAGTAGATCTCAACATACACAAAGAGAAAAGCAGCATGCTTCAACTAAATCACTCCTGATGGTGATGCCTTGGAGGACAGTTATACTTTTACATATGTGGTCAGCATCATCGACAGTCAAGGTGGATCCGATACAGATGTGAGGGCGCGTATCGGTGAAGCAGCGGCCGCATTCCTACAATTGAAAAGCATCCGGAACTCCAAACAACTATCAATAGACACCGAAATCAGGATTTTCAATACAAATGTCAAGACAGTTCTGTTGTATGAGGTGAAAACTTGGAGAACTACCAAAGGCATCATCCAAAAGGTACAAGTATTCAGTTTTCTATGCAAAATTCTTCGGATCCGTTGGCTAGACACGATCAGCAACAACCTACTTCGGGAATGAACAAACCAGATTCCAGTGGAGGAGGAAATCAGGAAGAAGCGGTAGAAGTAGATAGGACACGCTACGGAAAGCACTCAACCGCATCACAAGACAAGCCGTCACTTGGAACCCTCAAGGTCAAAGGAAAAGAAGAAGGTCAAGGAACACAGTACACCGAGAAATAGCGAAAGACATGAGAAGAATGAACAAAAACTGGACAGAACTGGAAATGGAAGCCCAGGACAGAGTAGGTTGGAGAATACTGGTCGGTGGCCTTTGCTCCATTGGGGGTAACAGGCATAAGTAGAAAAACTGGCTATGGGGATTTCGGTCACTTTGTTCATAAGTTTTTTTCTTATACTTTTCATTATATTCAATCAGTATTTTATTTGTCAGTGATTTCGTAGACTATTCTCTCGTTTGATACCAATTTTTAGTATTATATCCGAAAGGTCATTTACCACTGCTGTCAATTTTTATTAGCACCTCTCATAATCCTAATACACTTCTCTGTCAAATTAATTAGGAAACAGTCATTAAGCATTGCTGCTTTAGTCCAAGTAAACGGTTTATATTCAATGAATAGCTTTCCGTTCTTGCACATAATGAAGACAGATGCACATATCTACTGATTATATTGTTGCTTTGTACGATTGTTGATCTCATCCTAATATATGGTTAAAACGGCTGTTTTGTCTTAACATTTGCAAATTCTTTTCCATCAATTCAGATCAAAACCTTAGTAATACCTTAAGCTACACCATTGAAGGATTTTCTTCACTTCGTCCTACGAATAGTCGATAAATCTATACAGTCCTACTAACCCATCTTGGTATTCACCACCATGTTTATTCAGTCTTTAGTCATCTGTTTATTTATTAAGCTAGGAAGCTCGAATTTTAGTGGTTTGCCTCACTCCACTATAAACTCATTAAACTTAAGTCTATTCATGGTTCACTCTACTCAGTATCATCTAATAAATGTATTTATAAATTCTTCACTTCTAGTTCAATGTCTTTTTGTGAATCGAATGACAAACCGTACTTGAGAAGTTACATTCACCTACAAAACCATGATAACAAAGACTTAAAGATACGTATTATGCAGTGGAACATGCTTGCTCAAGGTTGGTCCCTAGTTTTAGACCATAATTTTTTTCTCATAATACAGGTTTTATTCCGTTGGATGAATTCATATACTGCCCATGTGAAATGCTATCATTTGAACGTAGATGTAAATTGATCAGTGAGGAGATTCTGCGTTATGACCCAGACGTTGTTTGTTTACAGGAAGCAGACATAGTCAAGGACATAGTAAAAAGTCTCAATGCGAGTAGTGGGAAAAATAATTATTCGTTTTATTTCCTACCAAAGTTATCTTCTCCTTGTTTGATGGTTAAAAATAATCACGGACCTGATGGACTTGCTGTTATTTATCGGTAAACACTTTTGTTTTCAACACTGACGTTTTCAACAAATAGGAATGACAATTACGAACTGATAAAATGTGAAAAGATTTCTCTCAATGAAGACGACTCACGTCATGCTCTTTTTTGTCATTTCACATCCAAGATTGTTGGGCACATGAACAAGAGCTGCTGTAATATATACCTAATATGTCTTCACTTGAAAGCTAAGGAATATTGCTCTGAAATACGGAGAAAACAAGGAGAGAAGCTTGTTAAATATTTAAATTCATTTATTAAGGATATTTCCTCCACCTCTGTACCTGTAAATAACACTGTACTTCCACCCATTTTTATTTGTGGTGATTTCAATGCTGAACCCACAGAACCAGTAATTAATATTTTACGAAATTCCTATTTGGATTCCAACGCCCTGTACAAACTCACAAGTGCCTATTATGTAGCGGGTGGTTGTAAAGAGCCTGAGTTTACAACATGGAAAATCAGAAAAAGCAAACGAATTGTAAATCTTACCGAAGACTGTCACACAATTGATTATATTTGGTACTGTGATCAATTATGCACTTTATTAGGTGTTTGGTCTATTCCATCCAAGACTGAAATCGGTCCGAATGCACTACCATCAGCTATATTTCCATCAGACCATATGAATTTAATTGCAGATTTCAGTTTACGTTTATGTAAGTAGTATGTTGCCGTCTTTGATCTATCATCTTTTTTAAGGTGAACATTAACTTCATCATATTTACTGCTTTAATTGGTTGTTAACTTTGATTTACACTTAGTTTAATATGGCTACAAGTCAATTTACTAAGTATGGATATCTATTTAAATGGAACCATGAAATCAAATACTTATTTGGTTTACTGAAATTTCATTTTCGTGATGTTTACTAAATAAATTTTGTAAATATATTTCGATGATTTATTTCTCCAAATCATAACTTTAAAGTTTCATTGTTTGATTACTTAACTTTGACTATAACAATAGTTTCTTCGAATGCTATTTATTTTACTTTAAATATTCTAGTTAATTAAGTTAAATATATCGTCATTTCACTAAAGGAAGTTATATCATCTCCTTTTTCTTCAATAACTAAATTGACTTTGATTCACATCTTAGTTTTACAAGTATTGATAAGTTTATATTCATTTAAGGAAGAAATCATAATATATGTAGTGGTAAGATATGGAATTAGTGTTCTGTATTTGATCTTTTCAGAATATCTATATATAAATGTAGCCTATCCCACTAGGTTCCCGATTAATCATACGCATCGCTTGAAGTATGGATGCATATTCTCGGTTAAAAAATAGTTTGCGCCTAAAGACACTAGTTTTAGTGTACTGACATTTCTTACAAAGTTCGAGTAGAAGAAAAAGAATCCTTACAGTTGGTTAATATTATCTAGTTTTGACTGACACTTGAGGGCTGTCACATTTACCAAACTGAAGCCACTGCTATTAATTGATGGTTGTAATAAACATTCTGACGTTAGTATATACGATCTCAAGACTGAAAGTAAGAATTATTGCATTTAATCGAAGCTGATGTTGTTGTTCTTGTTTAGAAAAATTTATTTATGGTACTAGAACAGAAATCACAAACAACTTTAATATGGCGTCCGTCAGTTAATCGAGTACATGTAACGCTAACATGTAACAAGAAATTGTTCGATGATATGTTTCGGTTTCCAATTATTACTGAACACGATGAATCATTGCATGACACTTAACACTGGTACAATCTTCAGTGAAATCTTTGATTTTTGTCTCTAATGACCAATCTCTAAATTATAGAATCATGTTTAAGTATGGTAAATCCAGTCGAAATAACCATAAATACTAGTACTTGGTTGTAGAAGATAGGAATGATAGAAGTAGACTTTAATGAGTTTGAATTAATCTGAATATTTGAGTTGTCATTATGTTATTTATGGTTGTACTATCATGATTATTCTATCAGTTATATAATTATTTAATTTTATAATTATATCCGTATTGTTAAGTTATTAATCGATATAGCGCACAACTAATTACATTACTGTCTGTTTACACATGACCTTATATGTTAACAGATCAATAAACAACAACAAATGAAAATGCTGAACATATTTTACCACTTAAATCCGAATCCAATTTGCTGATAATTATTTTAGTGTTATGTGTACTACACATTTGCAGTTGCATCTTGATATTAGACAAGACTCTGGTACAATTGTATGTTCCTAGTTTTGTTATTAAATTAGAAAGTATGTAGATTTATATCAGTAACAAATGAACTAATTCAATAAATCGTTCTTACTAATTCGACGAAAATTCGTTTAATGGTACTCCGGATAGAGTGAAAGGCATTTAACCATATGTCAGTGGTGATCCGGACACATGTGCTCATATGGTATGGCAACTTGAACTGATGTACGTACTTACGAAGTTCTACTTTTTAACTGACTGGCTAGTAATAACAACAGTGATACTTGAATAGAGGCATTTAACTTATGAAAACATGAAGAGGGAGATTATCTTCACACTAGTTAATGTAGACAGAGTCATTAAACGATCAACAGAGACTTCATGACATATGGATCCGACATCTATATTTTGCACAATAAAATGATTACTTTCAGTAAGCTGTGTTTTATAGTTTAAATATGCTGTTGTTGGCTGACTTAAGACCCAGTGCAATATGCACCACTGTCCCACCGACTTATATTCATCTTTTCCTGTCAAGTTTTTAAGGACATCTAGTTGGATTGCAACGTTTATTGTAGTTTTCGTAATTTGGTCGTATCTGACAGTCTCACCGTAAGTGGGACATTTGCGAAAAGTGATAACAGATCTGAGTATAACACGGTATTATTTCTAGCGCTTGAATAGTTGATCGAGATTGCTAATTAAGATAAGTCCTTAACGTACCATCGGATAAAATGGCCCTATCTTCATTTTCGTTTGCATGAATATCAATCAACTCAACCACCACATATCTTGGATGTAGATAGTTACGAAATGTTCCACTATAAAAATCCTGAAATCTTGGACAGCAGAAATGCACAGAAGATAAAAGAATTCTACAGATGCTTGGTACTTGGTTTAATCAGTAATTAATGAACATTTCGAAATTAATCCAACCTACCATCTAATTAGTAGACTCCTAAACAACAATAAGGTCAAGAAATGAGGCAAGCAAAAGAAATACATTGACAATGACGGTACAGTTTTAGTCAAAAACTAATCCAATTTGATTTTATCAAAACAAGCTGCTGGTTGTGCAAGTGAGGATTTTTTAGGTTTGTCAGTGATCGGATAAAGTTTATCCAAATATTGTTTGCTTACTGAAACAATGCATTACTCATGTTGGTTGTAAGCATCAACGAAAAATAATAACAGCAATGCTTGGTCCTCTAATTTTTTGCCACTTTCTTTTTCCTGATGTGTATAATTGTGGAAACGATTCAACAAATTCAGTTACAGTAGTTGTGATTACGTTCTTCAAATTGTAGACGTATTTTGGTGAACTACTTACAAGTAGTGAACTTTATTTCCGGAGATTGTTTTGAGTTATAACCGCTAATCAATAACATGTGTTTTCATTCGTATTTATCATTACTCTTATGTTACTAGGATGGTTGTGATTTTTTAACTTAATTAAGTGGTACTCACTAAATGAATGCTAACTTCTTTAAATTAAATATTGTTGATATACTACGGTCAGCAGTCACTCATTTAACAAAGTTCTGGATCAATAGGATAAGCCATCGTATGCACTTCTTTGAACTCTATGGTATTTACACAAACAAATGAATATTTCTGAATAGTTGACTATGGCAGATAATGAGGAACCGATAACCACCTCTCTTCTCTACTAATCCATTGCTAATAGTAGTTCACTCATGCAAAGTGAAATAAAACTCACTTATCGTTTAATTTTTTTACGCAATCACCCTACTCTTTACTTAGAAATAAAAATTGTTGGTCGTTAAATGAATACTGATATGTGTATAGAAATTAATGTAAGGAAAATAAGTTTGTTATCAATATTTTTAAAATATGAGATACCATTCACAACTGACTTCTACGATTGGTCGATAACAAGTCTAATGAAGGTTACATTGTTGATCGAAAATTTTCAAACGATATTGCTGCAGTAAACTTGTCAATTCCAATAAATCAACTTTAATATTTGTTGGTAATCACTTAATTTTTCACATGTTTGAACAGGAGCTACAATTCAAATGCAGGCGATTTGAACGACATAATCACATGAATATACAAACTTAGTATATTCAGTTCGATTTGAAAATAAATAAATTATTCTCAGGATCCTAACAATTTTTAATATGAACTTCCATAAAGAGTTAGTTGCCTATTTTGATGACAAGAGACGTTTTAAATTCTATAACTGTAAGAATTAAGAATCATTTTGAACATGGAGCTGTCAAAATATGTCTGTCGAATGGAATTATAAATAACTCATTAGTCTGTAACTGAAGATATTATGATTTTAATTAATAATGAATCATCAAAATGGTATTTTATCCAATACATTTATTCTGTGAATTATAATATGTAAAGAGATGATCACTGAGGTAGAATAAGAATTAATTTGGAATGTAGAAGGTTTTTTTTGTAAAACAACATGACGTTTATGAACAAGCAACTGAAGTAATAATCTATCAATAATTCCTAAAATTCTTTTTCAATATACGGTATTGTTATTAACAATACCTTAACAAATGTTCAATGGAAGTTCGAAAAATGTGAATATTCAACAATATGTTCTGACTAATACCAGTATTAATTATAATAATAATCATAAAATTAACCGAATTATGGCATATTATCTGTTTCATTATTAGTTATATCAAATAATAAATACCCAGAGAATGTTGAATACATATAACCATGTAGAAAATATGCTCCATCACGTATGGCTAACCATGCACGATCACCTTTATGCAATTGTAGAATTCCTTGATTTGTGGCTGTTGCCCATGGAGAACTTTCAGACCAAACATCAAATATTTGCTTTTCATTATGCATTAAACGTACCACCGCCTAAATTTTAAATATTCATTGTATTCTTTTAGTAAAAATTATGAATAATAAGCTAATTAATATAAAAGTTGTGTTTTTAATTTCAAACAAATAAATATCACTTATTACATATTTTATATAAGGAAGTCAGCAATTTATTATGACAAAAGTACCCCATAGTGCCACCAAAAAGGAATTAAAAACAATTCGACAATAGCAGTTACTCAAGCTTTACAGTTGTACTGATAGTTAATTGACTATTAAAACAGCCTTGAAAAGTAAGACTAATATATTATTACATGTGTTCAGGTCTTCTAACGCCTCTGTAGTTCATAAGTCATCAGTTTGCAACCCTCCTGGTCCAATTCGCTTAACTGTATGAACTATTTTGCGTAGTTTTTCCAACGGGGTCATATGACCAGAGTTTATGAGATGTCCTGTTAGTGAACTATTAACTACTTAACATTTATTTTCTGAAAGCTACTCTGGATAATGTTTGAAGATGCTTTTGAATAACTCGTGTTGTGTGGCCGAAATAATCTGCTCTGTAGAGACAAATAATCTCATGAACACATATGGATGTGGTCTAATGTGGGACTCTATCTTTGATACCACGAATAATGGAGCGATTCGAACAGACATAGCAACGTTAAAAGCTTTTCTCAACCTCGTTAAACAATTTATTAATCTTCCCTTCCGCGATCTCTCCTGTGAATTCAATATTCATGAAGAGAGTTTTCGTCGGGACTGGTTGTAGTTGATGTTTCATCTCTCTCAGCGAACCCGGATGGATAACCATTTTTTACAAAGACTTGTTGAAGCTTGAATAGTTCCAGGTCTTTTAAAGATTCCCATTGTGAAAATTTGAACAACACATATAAGCGATTAGATCATCATCAGGCTTTGCTCTAAAATACACGAATATTTATATGAAAATGCTAAACCAATTAAGGCATTTTGAGTCAATAATCACAATGAAATGAAATCGATTACGTCACTACACATAAAAGGTAAAAGTGCAAGTTGATAGTAGGAAGACAGATGTTCTGATAGTAGTAAGAAAAATAAAACACAATAACAAAAGTTTCGCCAATAGTTCAGCATTGGAGATAGTCGGTCAGACGTGAATAAATAGACTTAAAATAATCATTACAAAACATTAAAATCATTACATAATAAAAAGTGTGTACATAATTAGATAGTGAACAATTTAAACGGAAAGGCGGAAAATTACAAACAAGCACAGGATATGATAACAAAAGTAAAATAAAAAATTTTAAAACGTTGCTTGTCATATCACCCCTATCACGGAAGGGATAGGGGTGTCACGAATTTCTTCTGAATACATAAAATAGGTTTGGATGTACGAAATCCTATGGCTTCTGCTATATGTAAGAGACGGGATCGAACGCCTTTGGGAAATGATGGAAGTATACGAAAGATCGCTTGAAACGATCCAGATTTATCTACAGCATGACCACTATCAAACGAATGTGCCAAGATTTAACTACGTATTGCCTTTATCGGGCCCTTCCTAAACGATGCTCGGAGATGTTCACTCATTCGTCGGTTAAGTTGCATGGTAGTACCCTCGATATAGCTATCTCCACAGGAGCAGCTGAATTTGTAAATGCACATAGAGGAGGCCTACTCAGGTAACTTATCCTTCGTTTGGGTAGACATCGGTGATCGACCTGTGAAGGTCAACGCAAGTTGGCTGCGTAGAATGTTCTACTAAGTATTTTCGTTAATCTGTCCTGCAGAGTGTCGCTAGTCACATCTCCGTTGAATTGTGGTTTAATAAATAAAGGCTTCTTTCGAACGGCCGAAGTTTCCAACTTCTATTTATACATTAAACATATCCTTCTTTATGAACGCGCTAGGGTAGCCGATTTCGGCCAGTGAGCTGTTGGAAAGTTCCAGCTTCTCAAATAAAGTATCCACTGAATAGACTATTTTTGCTCTGATATTCAGACATCTAACCAAATTTCTTTTGTAGAGGATAGGTGTAAAACTATAAAAGTGAGTGTATTGGCAAGCAGAAGGTCCTTTTCTTTGCACGCTTCCACTTAACAAGTCATCACTTCGCCTGCATATTGTGATAGCAAGGATATTCAGTTTTTTATCACACTCCTCTTCACCAGTGAAAGTGATGGTCAGGTGTACACTTTTGAATTTTTCTAGGAGTTTTGATTTCTTCACGTTTTGACCTGCAATGGTGAATGTGTGACTCAAGTTGCCTTGATTGGTTTAAACTTTTTATATAAACATTCATGTATATTAAAGTAAAGCCTGATGACGATGTAATCGAAAACAATATTGTTCGCTTATATGCGTTGTTCAAAGTCCCACGTCCATTGTATCTTCTGAATATATTCACATGGGTTTTAGTGATAAAGCTTGAATTAGGTTCACATTTTTTTAATGACACCCAACCGGAAAAACTCGTATATTCTGTTTAAGTTGGTTTTTGATATGTTGGTCCTTGCAATGTATAGTCTTCTTTACAATAAGACATCAAGGAAATGAAATTCCGAATTTAATGGGGCGAGAAAAACCCATTTTTCTGAAACTCCTTAGTTCAAGTTCCATTTTTACTACCGAAATCAGTATCCTTCATTTTATAACCAGACATAGACCGTAATGAGAAAAATTGACAATCCTGATAACTATCAAGTCACACAACAGAATGGCTGATCATACCAGTCTAATAAGTCATCAGAGAAAGATTACTAAACAGGAAAATTGGGCCTAACCAATTGAACAATGATGTGATCACCTGTAACTAGTCAAGTTATGTAATAAGCCTACAGTAATTTTCATTCCATATAAAAAGAGTTAAAATAGACTACTTTATTTTCATCTTAGTGAAACAATTTCTATGAACCATGTTTATGTTTAAATTTTTCTGGAATATATTTATAAACGACTGAAGTCATTGTCACTACCACTACTACAGCTAACATCACTAATGCTTATAACAAAAACACAGTCGTAATGTTTTGTATGTTCTCATCAAGGAAAACTATGGTACATTTTTTCTTCCATTATTCTGACCACCGACAATAAAATCCGATTGGACGAGTAAAATCATTTTCGTTTCCCTAATTTTTTTAATTGTAAAATAATAATCCGTTGTAAAAATTATAACTTTTCAATAGTCATAAACAAGTTATATTAAATATAGTCATTTCAAATAGTGGTGCTGGTTACAGTTTTAGAAGAGAAAGAAGAAGTAAAGGGTATAATTATACGTCACTATTCTATTCACAACAAATTTGTTTTCATATTCAATAAACCGTGGTTATTTTTTTTCATAATAAACTATTATACTTTATTTGGTTTTATTTTTAAACTGAGTAAATTTTTGGTTAGGATTTTGGTTGGGTTTTTTTTTATGAAAAAGTGTCAAAACAAGTTTTTTGGATGACACCTGGAAAAAATGGTTAGACGTCAATCTACATTCTTCAGTTCATATGCTGATGTTTACCCGTTCTCTAAAGTAGCCTATACTACCTCAAGAATATAAATTTTCGTTATTCAGAATAACGATTTGAATCACTACAGTATTTCAATCATAATTAACGTGTTATAACAACAAAAATCAACTCTGATAATCGATCCTTCAAAATTGATCATTTTTATGAGTAGTTCTTGTTGCCGCATATTTATTGGTCAATGAACTAGACACTTTTAAAACAACTAAATAAAAAATCAGTGATACATTATTCACTTACTCTTGATTTGCCTTGAGCTGAAATAGCTAGAAATAAAATGTAAATACCATTTACTGGTGCAATGAATTCTCCGGTTACTGGATTGTATGCATTACCCAAATTCGTGATAACTTTATTCATTATTAATTTAGGATTTTCACCCAATGGTTTTTCAATGACGTTAAATTCAAGACCGACAAAAAATGCAATTCTATTTTGTACTGATTGTAGTTGAGTATTTAATTTACTTAGCTGTAATCTAGTTAGGTCGATATCTGTAGATAAGAAGAAAATGATTGAAGAACAAGAATAATAGAACAGTGTTATCAATAAGTCGATTATCACATTCGATTCTCTATATAGAATCGGAATTTTACATTTAAGCAAAAGTTATTTCAGCTGTGGCTACTTGGAACAAAGTAACTTTTCGCTTAAAACAATATAAGATGTAAACAAGTGGTAAAATGTTTATATTATCTTAGAAAATAGTTACAATTTTATTGATACATCATCCATAGTTAATAAAGTAGCTCACTGTGATGTTTTAGATGTCGATACACGTTTTTCAAAACTAAACATTTTGCTAGATATGACACTATTCGTTAAAACACGTGCCACCAAATGATGCCTGAATAACTGAGGCGTATATTTACTATAACATACGACGAATCGTTTTAGAAATGGTACTTCACTTCTAATATCAGTTTCTATTGGGATAAATATAGACTTGGTTTTTGTTCATGACCTAGTTTTCATTAGTAATGTAAAGTTAAATATTCAAAAGTGACACAGTGAACAAAATACTGTATTTGATAGATGACTCAATTTTCGTTCACATGCTGTTTCGTGACTTTAGATAGTGGGCTGTTTTACGGTCTACTTGTAACGATCAACTGTGTCGGGTGGGTGGTAATTACCTACCAAAGTCAGTGGACAGTAAACATTAGCACCTTTGAATGCCGTCACAGTAATCTAGAGGTTAGGCATTCATGAGCGAGATAGAAGGTCCTGGGTTTCATATCGTTTTATTGTTTTCTTGTAGTCAAAACGTATCACGGAAAGGCTGAAGACTCTTAACTAAGTTTGAGAATTCTAAACAATACGAGATTAATTTCACATTTACATTTTACTTTTGAGTTATGAACATTAATGAACAACCTTCTCATTATTTATATAATTATGCACAGGTTAAAATCAAAGTACTTGAACAGTATTATTAATAGATAAAATATTTGGCAGTCTAATACCTTATTAATATCATTATTACTAAAAATGTTTCTAAATAAATAGCTCTCTATAATTTTTGACCAGGTTTAATAACTCCCTTTTATGAAAGAAAATTCCTACATACGTTTCTTTTGAATTTCAATACCAAAAATAAAACCTCTTTTTTCTTGAGGTTTTATTTTGTACGATATGAGTTCAACCCTATATTTTAAAGAACAATATTTACTTCTAAAGTAGACTTTGTGGTTTATTCTTATTTAATAATTTGTTAAACATCTTCAGGTCAAACATGCTCAAATAGTAGAAGAATTAAATAGATGATATTTAAAAGCTTAATACATTTTCCAGTCTTTAATAAAATATTCTATTTGATAATATGATAAAGTTTTACTTATTCTATCATAAGAATTTGAAGAATATATCCAAAAAGTGTGAGTATTTACTAGTTTTTAATTAATTCCTGACGAAACATATCTAAAAAAATATTTAAGGTTAAGTTTTAAATCGTGTTAGAGGCTTAGCATAAACGAATTTTCAAATTCCGTTGCCGTTGATTATTCCAGAGTCATTCCAAGATACTTATGATGATCACTTTGAAACATAGTATTCTACCTACTGTTTGTGAGGTAGTTATTCTCCCAAAATCTTAACTATATTCATAGAATACTAAACATTTTGTAAAATAATTAGTGGTATTTGATAGTAGATAACTTTGACATCAAGTTCTACAGTTCTAAGTTCACAATTATTGCTATTTTATAAAGGTCAAAATCGTGTATGCATTAATGAATTAGACAGTGATATATGTTTTAAAAAAGAACGGCTATCCACGAACCTTCATCAAAAAACATCAACCGAAATCGTCAACATAGGCGAAATCAAATACAGGAACCAATAAATAGATCATTCTACCATACATAAAAGACATATCAGAACATACACCGCGACTACTGGGATCATTTGGAATAGGTGTTGCACACAAACCAACAGAATCACTTCAATCAATCCTATGTAGAGACCAAAGAACAAAATGACAAAGGAAGAAAGACCAATTGTCATCTACAAAATAAGTAGCTCAGACTATGAACAACACTACATAGGGCAAAGTGGACGGCCTCTTCAGCTTCGTTTACGTGAACACCAATTAGCAGTCAAATTCCACGACAATTCTTTGCTTATATCTATTCGTACGGACAATTATGGACATACATTCGATTGGAGCAATGTGGAATTACTGGGTTGGGGGTGCAAAAAGAATACTAGAGAATTTTTAGAGGCTTGGTACCCAAATCAATCAGCAATCGACATTGACCTAATTTATCAACCTATCAGAAAAATCATAGGCGACATGGGATCACGAAACAGATCAAAAGGGGGATACAATCAAAACAAAGGTGCGAACAATGGCAGGTTTAGGGTCAACAGCAACTAATCAACATCAAGGTTAACAGAACAAGCTGCGGGTCAAACGTGGAGAAATCAAAATATTTCAATTCCATCTGAAGTTTGTGCTGATGATGTTGTTCAGAAGAACTATTAATGCTGCACAACCAAAACATCCAGCTTAGAGAACGAAACACGATCATAAATTTGCGAAACTTTATGACTATTACGGTACAAATACTTTAAGACTGTATAATATGTCAACTGGAATCAAACTATCATGTTCTGAGGATAATGTAGATAGTGAAATAGTGAAATAAGCTAAAGAAAACATTATGAAATAATGACTACCCTAATAATTTTGTCAGGGAATCTTTGTTGTGTATTTATCACTGTTATGCTAGTACCACTGATGACTTATGCTACATTTCCGATTAATCATTTGTTGAGGAGAAGTTATTTAAATTAATAATTTTTTCGAACATTTCTACCAGAATGAAAAAATAGAACAAACTCTGAGAATGTCAGCAAGAAAACTGTCTACCTAAAACTCAATTTTAAGAGGAATTTATGATATGATGTTTTTAACACGACAACTCAAGAGTTCTGTTAAAAGGACATTTCACGCCACCAAGTTGTATATAATCTTCTCAACCAAACTAGTACTCACACAACGCATCAAGGATGAGTTATAAATGATAGGCTGCTTCATGTGTGTCCACCAATCCTACTGTTCCTGTGGATCAACTTGCACAGGTTGTACTGAGAGGGCTTTATTTTTGCATGCTCGTGAACATATGCTAGCATGGTTGGAGAAAGGAGTCTCGAAGTTTATTATCAGCGCCATCCTTTTTCACTTGGTAGATGGTGAACAGCATATTCAAATAAATGAAGCTTTCTCTGCTCTATATCAAGTTCCGAATAATCTACCCAAAAGTACTAGATTACGAATCCTGGACATAGCCGAAGCCATTTAAACCGACTCCAGACAACCTAATCTATATATCCGAAAAAGCTATTTTCAATCTCTGTGTTCACCTTTATCCACGACAGGCTCACAAGGGACTTAAACTGGATATTGTAAATCTCTTATCCCGTTTCTTACTTCTCTTTGTGTTGATCTATATGTTTATTAATCCACTCACTCATCTTTCCCTGTTCACAAAAATGTTTCATCCTAATTAACCTGATCACACCACTCATATTACTTAGTAAATTCACACAGCGTTGTTTTTATTATCTCTCAATATGAAATTGTCTTACTATTCCTTTTATGCATACAATTTACTATACTTGATTAGTACAACTATATTGATCACAACTTGACACCTTACCTTGAATCTCTCTGACTCTTCTTATTTACATAAAACACAATTTCAAAGTCGTAAAGTTTCACCATTTTTTTAAACATATAACATTGTCTAATTCATTGATTGATGCATGCGTGATTTCAGCCTTTGTAAAATAACAATAATTATGGACTTATAACTGTAGAGCTTCATGTCAAAGTTATCGAAAACAGAAGATAACTTCCGTTGAACAATTAGTTGATAGGACACTGTAGATGAATTTATTATATCAAATGAAAAAGAGATGGTATTAATTGGAAGGTTGATCAATCAGGAAATAAGTGAACAACAGGAAAATTGTAAAATGAATGTACTTGTTTTCTTCCAACTTAAATGACATATATATACACTGAACAAAGAAATTGTCCTTAAATCATAGCTAATTACCCATCCCTAATAGTTGTTTTACTTTTTCAAATTTCTATTCACTATATATAGTATAAAAGAAAACAATGAATTTATTTAGACAAAAGTAAATTTTTTAATATACTTGCTTCTCTCTTCTCTTTTTTTAGCTCATTTAAATAAAATTTACTAATTTCGTTAAATGGATTTTTCATGTTTACGATGAGCTTGATAGAAAAAGGAAAGAGTGTTAACAATTAGGCTAGAATAATGGTTTTAAAATGTTAGCGAATTCAACAATAAACAAAAACTAAATTATCTATAATAGATTTTATTGTATTAAATATCCTATCCATTTTGAGAAAGTTCAATAATAAACTGAAATTAGTTCATACTAACGGGAAGATGATAAGTTAGTTAAAATGTATAACAAATCAGAGAATAAAGTTTACGTATTCTATGATATACTAGTACAATAATAAAATTTCAAAACAACCAACTCAGTCATTAACTATCAAGTCTCGCTGAATTGATTTTGCAGTTTTTTATTGATTATTATGTTTTATTTTAAACTCAATGGTTAACAGTCGTCCATAATTGATGCTTAAATTATTCTCATACTATAAACCTTTAAAACTCTATGCAATTTTCACCATCTGTAATACCCTGAGTAATTTACAGCAACACTTTGTAAAATGTTTATTTGGTTAGGGTTAGGGTTCAATACAACCCATAGAATGTTCATCGAGTTCTGAGAGTTAGTGAGCAGAGTCCACATATCCACATTTTGTTAAGAATAAGCATTTAGCTACACTGAAATCCAAGTTAAAATGTTAATAAATTGACGGACACCAGAATTTTTCATCTATCGTCAACTTACTAATCGACAAATCGATATCACGAAATATAAATCCGAATCATTGTTTACTAGCAATTAATTGCAATCTAGGAACATCATGAATGGCTGATTGCTAGCATAGATGGTTAGTGTCACTCCCTTCCAACCATTAAGTTGGAGTTTCGAACTGTTCTTTACCTACTTTGTTTTAAACAACTGATGAGTATCACCAGATCTCAAACCAAAGATGAAGCTCACACTTAACAACAACGGTCTGATCTTAATAAGTAGCAATACTGCTACGATGAGTTGAAATGAATAAGTCATTTCGTTGTTTTTTTACCTTGCAGAACGGTTTGCAAAAATAAAATAACTTTAATTGCTAAAGGTATCAAATCGTTCTTCCAAAGCACTGAGATTAGTTGATTATTCGTTATTTTAATCAACAGCCTACGTTCTATGATACGATTTTTATGAATATTAATTTTCGTTGCCTAATTCATGATTTCAAAGTAAAGCAACTATCTCAGTAACTCTATAGTGAATATCACACAGTATGCCCGCTATTGATGAGCTTCATGGTGAAATTCTTGGAGTTCTGGTGAGAAGACGTGACCAGTGGATTTCAACCCTGTAAGTTGTAGGGAGTAGCTACTGAAAACAATGGGGTGAGGTTGCGCAAAATCCTTAGATTTATCAGAGTTGGAGACTAACAACGTCATGAAAAATATCAGTGGTTGATTTTGAATACCCATACAAACAATAAGACCGATTTATAAATCGCTCTCGTTAGATTTTAAGCCTAAACATAAACTCATAAGGGACTAAACAGATGGTACGTCGGTTGAAGTGCATTTACAAAATCTAAGATCGGATGGGTTAAATGTAGCTAGTGATGGCATCCAGAACGATCCTCGCGTCCTATTCGGGACTCATCAGATAGTTGAATTTGTGTTACTGATGACGTCAACTCCGGGATTTAGATGTAATACTATTTGTTCCAAACGCCACCACGTTACCTACTTAGCTATCGAGTTGAGACGGTCATTCACTAGTGTAACGGGTATGAGTTTCAATTCATTTTGATGTGGTTTAACCTACACATGTCTATTTTTTGAATAAACTGTTCAGCTGATTGTCAATATGCATTAAAAAAAACACGCATACTTGTAATCATTAGTAAGGTTACAAATTTATCTAGACATTTATTTTTTTTAGCTCTAGACACTGTTCGAATCTGTACAACAAACTGAAGAAAAGCATAAACGACAATATTAAATGATGACTTGGATTGCGTAACAGGAGATAAATGTGACTATTCTGTAACTTAATAGATTCTCCATATTAATGTTCAATATCTTCTTTAATCAAGTAAATTGAAATACAGGTCATATTCTATCACCAATGTACTTAAAGGTTTGTGATCTTGCGGGTAAATGATTTTAAGTTGGATTACTTTATTGTGACATCTAAAGTTTGGTTTATCACAGTAGAATGGCTTGCCTAAACAACAGTCAAGAGTAATAGTATATTTGTATTACTTTCGAATGATGAGAAATAAAACAAGAAATATTTCAACCATAATTCTATCCCTTTAGTTTCATCAAAAAAATTGTAATTTAGCTAATGCTAATAAGTTATCAGTTAACAGAATGAATCATTTTAAACCAGTTCATAATCTAAACTGGGAGGTATAGTCTGAGGATTAATCTGCAAACAATCTGATGATTTCATAAAACATCGTTACAGTGACCTACAACCTCCGAATCAATGCTGTGCTTAAATTACCGGTTTAATATTTCGTCAAAATACTTCATAACTAAAAACTATGTAATGAATTTTATGATCAAAATTAGCCCCAATAATATTACAAATAGTTTTTTAAACTAGCGATACGTATAGGTATAATCCATGAAACAAATAAATAATAATGAATCGTTTGACTTTCACATCTCAGTATTACCCTAAAAACAACCTACGAATAAAATTTTATTAACCCTCACCTTTCTGAAATGATTATTCCCTTATTCCTTAACGCTATCAGAAGGGAAAAACTTAACTTTGTTTTTATAATCGAGTTTTTCCACTAGTAATAATAAGTTGGAAAGTTTACTTTAAGGGTATATTTTCACTTTTATGTCTCACATTCGCAACAAGATTCGAGTAGTCCATATTTGTTCTTTGTCAGAGTCACAGAAGCATACTGTTCTGATAAAGAACACATCAAACGCTCTCTGATTTTAATAGTTTTTTTTTCTAGCTAACGTGCGTTAACGACACAAACTCATTTTCAAATTCATAAATAAGGATCGAAATATTATTTTGTGGTGATGTTTGGTTCTCTGAACTAGACTTCTATCAGACTTCTATCTGACGTTTGTGCTGATGTTGTTCAGAAGAACAATGAAAGCTCCATAACCAAAACATCCAGCTCAGAGAACCAAACACCACCACCACAATCATCCATCTGAGCTACAAATCTTCTCCACCATCTCGAAATATTATTTGCATCTAACAAGGAATTAGGTGAAAAATCCGATATTATCGGTAATCATTCATGATCTCTCTCTCCCACTCAAACTTAAAACTAATCTAATAGAAATCACTGATGATAAATATTCAACATCTTGATAATGAGAAAAAATATTATTTCTAATGTCTTACAATAATATCATGAAAATCTACTTTAATTAGTTATCATTGTTATCATTGACTAGAAAAATGGTCAAATGATTTGAAAATCTAACTTCATCACAAACTATTAAAATAATCCAATTCATTAATAAGATTGAAATACTAACATAATTCTTATAAACAGTAATAATGAACTACTGCTTTTCAGTCGATAATTATACAAACACCTATTTAAACTATTTTTAACATATTGTTGATTGAATGCAAAATCTAACTTTCATATATTTACTTATGATAAATTCAACAATATCTCTTATATTAATGTATGAAATGTTTACAGTAAGAATAACACTGATAAATTCTTTCTCATCAGTTACAAAACTCACTCATTTACTTAATCGACAGGTTAAGAAATAATAACTCAATATTTGTAATGATTAAATATTTTTAAATGGAAATAAACATTTCTATTTTGTAATTTCAACTAATAGAATTCAACAAGATTGTGTGCATATTTCATACTTTGTTTATTTTTTAGACTGAACTCAACTAAGATGTAAGGCGGATTATTCATTATTAATATTGATAAATAAAAAAATAATTATGAAAGTAAGTTTCATAATCAAAACAAACATAGAATTTATTTTGAGCTTATCAATGACTAATACACATTAAACAGAAGTTGATCTATTTTATGAAATGTTTTATTTATTTGCTGAAATTATACACATTTGTTTACAAGGAGTAAGAAAGATTAGGTGAAATATGTTTATTTTTATTTTTATTATGTAAATATGTTTGAATTAAAAAAAAAGTAGCATTATATGCGATGCTGTTAAATAATCAAAATTATTCTCCTTAAAATGAGATAAATCCATTTAACATTGAAATGAAGAATAAATTACAATGAGAATTATTTAAAACATGTTAGCTAAATTTGTAGCATGTCATCACATGACTTTTGTAGTCTTGTGAGTTAAAAAGAAGAACAAGAAGAAAAGTCTTAATAAAGAAAGCAAATCTCAGATTAATAGTTATTTTCTAATAACAGATAAGTTTAAAATGTATTGTTACATATGATAGATCATTTTTACACATGAAAGTTAGCATGGATTAGGTGACAAAAATTCAATGCCATAATCATACTGATCCAATTGAACAATTGTGATTTTGCTGAATTCATTTGTTTCAATGAAATCCGTTTTCTTGAAGTACCATCTACTGTGTAAGTCTGCTTCTGGAAATATCGATCATGCTTCAGTTGCTCGTTGATCGGATAAGATCGAGTAGATGATGTTTTACGATCAGTTTCATAATATAATGATTTCCATGAATTGCTATATGGAGAAGTATCAGTATTCTTTAGTTTATTCATTAGTAAGTTATCATTAATTGTGTCATTTAATAATACAGTTTCGAATAACTTCCAAAATTCACTCACTGTTATTCCATCCATATGATCCCAATCGATAAGCACACCGTCAATTGGTGAGAGTAGATCAGTCACGTCTAAATGATCATCACAGTTTGTGCTATCTTGTTCAGTGTTTCGTTGAAACGTTAATTCAGCTTCATAGTTGATTAATTTACAATCGCTGAATATATTCTCCAATGTCACTAAACGATCCGTAAATCTCACATTATCAGGCATGAGAAATTCAGCTAATACAATGACTTCATGAATGTTATTGTTGTTATTGTTGTATTTGCTTTTATCGATAGGTTTGGACTGAGTAGAATAAGTAGTTGGATTGTATACAACATCACGTCGATAACGTTTAATTCGATTGAATAAAATCTGTTCGTCTGATATTGAATCCGATGTGATCATTTTCGTATCTCCTGCAATTTTAATGAGAATACAGAAAGTTTGTGAACATTCAGCATTGAGATTTGTTGCTTTTTTTGCCATTATTGGAGATGAAAAGTGTATTTTTACTTCTTAATACAATGCAATACAAAAGTTTCGAAGAAAACAGTTTATCAGTGAAGCAGAATAGTTTGACCTCAGGCATGATGCGAAGTGAATTAAGATTAGTACTGTGAAAGGCATTCATGATACTCATGTTTCCCAGTAATCACCTAGTTTGTCAGTAATTAATTTAAAGGTTTTATTAAAATGTAAAGATTAACATTCATTGTCATTAATTAAACCATGATCAATATTAGTTAGACAGGAAAATGTTGATCAGTTATCTAATTTCAGTATGGAAGTTTAAATGATAAGTAAGATCACAGTGAAAATATACTAAAATGCTAAGTTATTATGAGTCTTAAAAAAAAGTTCTTTTCTAATACTTTGTGTGTAAAATGAACTTAACAAAAAGCAACTGTAAATATAAATCACAAATAGAATTATTCAAAAAATACTTTTTATTATGTTGAAGTTTTTTTCTGTTCTCTACACGATTAAAAAAGTATTTCCTTGATAAGATTATTTCTTATCTTATCAATCAATATTTGATCAAATATCAACCTGTTAAAATGGCAATCAACCATAGAACTTGACCTTGGTTAAATGAAGATTCAAAAAAAATACTATTCAGACTTGTATACAGTTAAACAATTAACAAGGAATCAACATGAAAAAAATTCATTTGTCAACGAATTATGCTACTAAATTTTGAAATTAAACAATCCAAGACAAGTTAGGTCTCGTGAGTAGTTGACAAATTACAACCAGTTCTACCCAAGGTTTAATTTCTTTTCAACAAATCTCAAATTTTTTCAATCTTCATTGATAAAATCAAATAATTTTCCTACTGTATAAAACAGTACACGCATTACACATGAATAAATCAAATGTCTATTATTCGCAAGTGTTAATGAGAATAAATAATAATAATATTAATATTCATAACGACGAATAATTTCTTTTTTGGAAAAAATTAAATGTGATAAATTCATTAATAAAAAACGATGAAAATGTTATTTGTCTCTAGTCGACAAAAATGAAAGCGTTTAACTGGTTAGAAATAAATCAGAAAAAATAACAGAAAAGTTGTTTATATTCCTACTTAAGAATATTATATATATATGTATATATATATATATATATATATATATCAATAGGCAATCATATACGCGTGTATGTACGTACTCATCTTTGTATGTATCCAGAGAGAGAGAGAGTCAGAGAGGCAATACTATATTCATTTACAAACTTACAAAACATTTTTGTAAACTTTGAAAATTCCGTTAGTTCGAAGACAATAATTTGTTAAACCGTTAAATTATAAACAAAATCATTACTTGGTGATATAATAGAATATATTCCTATGAATATGGCTGAAATCAGTGATTTACACACAGTTCATGTAGCACTAGTATTCACTTATGCAATAAGTATGATGTTTTAGCAGAGTTGGATAGTGGCTATCTGGACTCAGTAGCTTAGTGGTGAACGCGATGGTGTTTGAGGCGAAAAGTACTGGGCTCAAGGCCGGAAGTGGACATCAACTTTCAGATCCAGGTACAACTAGCTGACTCCTAAAAAGGACGAAACTTGAGCCCTGAATTCCATTGCTAGCCGCTTTCCACCCATGTTAATAATGACGAGAGCGATTTCAAGGTAGACCGCTCAAGATGCATAGATGCCAAAGCGACTAGTCAACTGCATTCCTAAACAACAAATAATCTATACAAATAAATTCAATATTTCTTTTCTGATTTCCGAATATATTATTTCGATTTAGATGGAATATTTCACGTAATTATTTTCATCCCCACAGATTTATAAGTGATTAATTTTATAAATACTAGTTACAGTTTTCATGTAATATATGCTTCAAACAACAACAAGAATTACGAACTGAATCACGAATCTATTAATTACCTTTCAGAATGTTAGGATAAACTCAATTTATCTGTTTAAAATTAGTTAACAGAAGTGCACCAGTATGTCAGTGTTATGATCTATTTGCATGAGCAAAATTTTCAATACTTTTTGAAAAAAAGTTAAATCAATTTAATAATGATGGTCAATTATTTAACATGGAAATTTTCACCAAAAATTCCCATACTAATAGATAACATTTTTTCTGCTTAAATCTGTTTTATTATTGAGATTTTAATCAAAGTGTAATTTGTAAGCAGGACATAGCAGAACAAAGGGATACACAAATTCTAATGAAAGTAGGCTACTTAAAGTCAAATAGTCACCTCCTAATATTGATCACTGTAGAAAATACTCAAAAGCTTAAGAAATATAACTGAATGAGTTTATTATTAGAGTATATATATATATATATATATATATGTATATATATATATGGACTTGGTGTTCCATTGTTTCCCATGATTCGCCACTTTCCAATGTAAACTGTGTTCAAAATATATAAAAGTTTTTGTGATAGCCGCTTAGCAGAATACCTCATTGGTTTAGTTACAAATTTACCGTAGAATGAATTCCAGGTAAAACAAAACGATGAGAATAAGTTGGTCAATCGGATTTCGCACAATTCATAAACTTAACAAAATTCAGTATACCAACTAATTTGGATTGTATAAACTTGTTATAATTGAATTAGTACTTCACTTAGTCATGTTAGTAAAGATTGTCTTGTTGTATACACAGGACTTTTAGAAGCATAATATACTTTGGTACGCACATTTACTAAGCTATGTAATGAGTAAAACTAGTTATCAACTTTAATAATTAATTAAGCATTTACTTAATTCACATCTTACAGTCATCTACAATGGTTCAGCATGAAGTTGAAGGATATGTACATCTAAATGGAGAACAGTTATGTTGACGCTTTTTAACAATGCAGGGAAACGGTCACCGTTTAATGAATAATTGCAGATTCAGAACATTTGATTAACAAATTACAATTTTTGACCATGAATATGAATTCGAAAATGAATCATGCCACATATGTTATGGAAGGAAAAAGTACAATAAACAAAGACAACCACTATATAAGTTGTCGGAAATGTATTCAAATTTTTACTTTTTGTTAACTGTGAATAAAATTTTAAACTTTTTTGAATAGGCCTTGCTCGAATAAAAATCCAAACTGACTTTTACTATAGCCTTATGTTAGACATATTTCTTATCAAAAGAAAGTGTTTTATGAAAGTAGTCTTTATCATCAGATAGCAAATGACTATATCTGATGAGTACAAGTGAAACAATTGTCTAGTTTTCAGTGGTTGACCTGTGACCTGTGGTACTGACCTGTGAGAAAAATAAAATTCAGCTTTTAAACATTTCTCAAGAAAGCAATGCTTTATATTCTTGTTCTGTTTTCCTGTATTAAAATTGGAAATTGAATTATCTTTCGAAATGTGGCAACTATCTACTGTAAGAACAACCAGTTATACATTTAGCTAAGTTAAAACAAATAATTTACAAAGTAAAATGTTTAGTTCCAAGTAATCAGCATGACAAAAATTAATTTTACAAGTGAAGAGCAATGGGAAAACAGGCTATCTGGATAGCGTATAGCTTGGAAAAAATCAACATTCAAATTAAAAAAGTATTAATTCGATACTAGTTTTAACTAATTAATTATGTATACAAAAAGACTCAAGCTGTTAATTGAATATCCTTATCTACAGTTTCATGCTTTTTATTAACTGATTATTACACAATTTAATTATTACTGAAGATAAAATCATACAAAGCTATGTAGTTTATACATTGTTGGCTTCATGAAGAATTAATGTCAATTCAATAATTGCTCATACAACCTTTTATGAAAAAAACAAAGCTACTAAACGAAACATACGAATACAGCGTCCTTAATAAATATATGGCAAAGTAACATGACAAGAAAGTTATCTTTTCTTTAAATACACTGACATAATGAATCGATCTTTGTTAGACCACCATTAGAAATGTGGAAGCTCTAGACAGTCGTTTAGTCCTAGTATCAAACTCATCAGCAGTGCGAATCCATGACTCCGATCTCGCGTGCGAGCGCTGAACTTCTAGGCCACTGACGGTGTTAATGTCGAACTTAATCCACTCATCCATTGTCTTCGGTAGGTAAACACCTACACGCGACATGGTTGAACTCCACCGGTCACAGCTTCTTACTAGAACTCCGAGAATCGCCTCACGAAACTAGTCATTAGTGAGCAGTTTATGACCGTATTTACTGACACGAATGTTATATTTCGAAATATAATCTTTAAATAACACAAACTTCCACAAGACTATCACTCTCCAAAAGGAATCATTTCCATTTATCTTTACTGTTTAAACATATTGATTATATAACAGCTCTCCAAGTGAAATTTACTACTGGTTGTTGTTAAGTTCTCATGATCAAACAACGTAGATAGGTGGATTATTTAAATATAATGAGAGTTTTAATAGTGAAGAAAGTATATCATTAATATTTTTCAGTCGTATATGTCACTTAACTAGTACTATAATGTAACGATATTTATTTTGGAAAAAAAATCTATGAACAAAGGTGATTATATATGAGTTATTTCCAGTAATGAAAAAAGTTCACTACTTATTATCTGAATGATATTTTGTAAAAGTTAATGTTTTAAATTTTGCATCACTCATGATTTTTATATTTTTTCCGTACATAGTTGAATGTTTCAATGAATTTTATTCATTTATAAGAGCTTGAATATTCATTTTACTTGTTAATATTGAGAACTAAAATTGGTTAACCTGTACTGGAACGTCTCGATGTTACCATTCAGTTGCATTCCAACTTTACCATGAAATTAGTTTAGTTTTATGCAAAATTTATAAATTAATAAGATTTAAAAAGAAATGAAATACCTATTGAGTTTGTAGAAATCGTAAAAAAAATAATTGAGGCGAGTTGGTGTGCATACTTATATATATATATATATATATATATATATATATATATATATATATATATATATATATATATATTTCATAGATAAGGCTTTTTCTTCCCTCCTATCATAAAAAACAAAAATCTATTCGTATTTACTTTGTCTTAATGAATTTTTATTATCTAATGTAGTTTATATACATATTTGCATTTAACTTGACGATCAACTGCGCAATACCTTTTTTCTCTGTTTTTATAAAGCAGTTGCCAATTTAATTTCTTACAAATTTAGCCTAAAATGATAAGGAAAATTTTCATAAATGAATAGTTGAAAAGAAGGACAAATAGATCTTTGAAATTGTTTTTTATAAGCTCAGAATTTTTTTAAACTTTCTAAATCTATTTGCATACAGTAAATAAAGGTTCTCTCTATTCTTCGTATCAATTTGTTCCAGTACGAAATTCCTTATTATTGAACTTCGTATGTAACGTTTATCGTAAGGTTGTTTTTTTTTTTTAGTGGATTCTTAAAATTCAATATTCCCTGTAATAGTTCGAAATACTTTTTGTGATTTTCAAAAGTTTTGAAAAAAGAATTGAAATTAAAGTAAATTGTTTATATGAGTCAAAAACTTTTGAATAGAGATAATTCTGTCTCGTAGTTTATGGAAAAATGACAAGTCCAAGTATCATATTAGTTGTCATGATGAACACAATCAGCTAAGTTCAAGTTCTCATTCTCATGTGTTTTACAATTTCAAATTTAACGCAGTACTTCTCCATATAATCAGATTGTATTATATTAGACAACAAATGCTGCAGAGAAAATTTTTAGTTCAAATAACGTGATACAAGTTTATCTATAAAACAAACTTAGTCTTCAGAATATGCACCTGTTTAGAATATTTGAACTGATCAAGCTTATTTTTTCTCATCGATCATTTCAGAGACCATAACTATAACCATAACTGCATTGGTTACTAGTAAGTTTAAGGGTGTAAGTGCTAATAATTATTGTCATATTATTATGCATATTAGAACCATTGATCAATTAATATATTTATACAAATTAATCTTGAAGGAATGCAGTAGAGCTATTCTCTTCAAAAGTAAACTTAAGTTTATATACTTAAGTTCTTGTTATTAATGGAATATCTTTTACCTTGAACATGCCCGTATAAAATACAGGATATAATCACAATTCTCCGTAGCGCCAGTCAGTATATATCATAAAATTAATGTCGGAGGATTAATAATCACGTAACTAACTCTATCTTCAATCAAACTGCATTCCCTAGAACCTAAGAAAATATTCGGTAGATACTCAAAATTCAAATCCAACGTATGAGGATTGTGGATTTCAACTGTTTAATTAAGAGTTACAGTAATGCAGATTATTTCTTAAGTAATTTATTAACTATGTTCTAATAATGACCTTTAGAACAAAATGAGAACACCTATAAAGTTCATAACTTCTAGTATTTGTTCTCTTGACATTATCTAGTTATAACGGTCTCTCCTAAAAGAGAAAACATAAACTCTATGGTCAACTTCGATAGTTACTTTTTCTAAAGTTACATATAAAACTTAAAATACTCTCGTAAATAAGACATGAAAATGATATTTTCTTTCACATGCATGCACAAATATATTTTTGGATTTTTTTGGAGTCGCTTTAGTTCAGTTTAAAATGACAGTTGAAATAGTAATTGTATTAGTATCAAAAGTAGTAATACGCAAAATTCTTTATCAGCTAAATTCTTTCCAATATATATTATTTACCCACCCTAATTTTTTTTTGTAACAATGTAAAGATAGTTTACCTATTTATTTTCTGTTCTTCTTTGTGTTTTTGGTAATTCATTCCCTCTACTTCTCTCTCTCTCTCGCTCGCTCGCTCACTCACTCATCCACTCACTCACTCATTCACTCTTCTTATCTTGATAAACTTGAACAGAAATGTTCAGAAAACACGCAAATATAATATAGATATAAGCGATGAGTACAAATAATTGAATGAAATGCTATTTGATAATAAATTTTGTAAAAGGAAACAAAGAGATTTCTGTTTTTTTTTAAAGTTGATTTTCTATAGTCTTGACTTTATCCAATTAACTTTACCCTTTCTGTCTTTTTATGAGAGATTATATATATACATATATACATATATACATAGATATACGTTGTTTTTCTATCTATGAAGAATAAGTTCTGACTTCTTCCAATATTCATGACAAGAAGACTAGTTAAAATTAAGTGATTTCTTATTCTACTGGCATTAAAATCTTTATTTTAATACATTTAATATGTTCATTTTTCAATCTTATTTTACTATGTTGTATTGAATTTTTTTTCGCGTTTTCTATATTGATGACTATGTATATACATATAAGAGAAGATTTAGATATCTTGATAAGATACTTAAATTAACAACGTGCATAATACGCAACCATATGAACATCTGTCATTTAAATAGTAAAACTAGATTTAACATAGTAAATAACACTCTTTTTTTTCATTTTACAAAAATAGTATTGACATTCGAACTCAATAAGATATGCACTGACTATTTTGCTTTATAGAAAATTTATGCTTCCAATTCCTTTCTACAACAAATAATTTCGATGATGACACTATTGAAAGAGTTTATTTTTGGAAATGCCTGCGGTTTATAAAAAACCGTATTACTAACGTACTACTAACGACAGAAACCTTTGAGTCTGATACTCATCCTTGTATATTCAATGAATATATATTAATTATTAATCAATTATTTTGTCATTAATATAAGAGTTGAAAGATAGTAAAATTTATAAAATGAGAACATGAAATCCATTTTCTATCGCTGTGCTGGTGTGACATAAGATATGTTGAACTGATAGAGATTATTATTTACGATTGACTTTTGCACGAAATATGACAGAGTCTTGTTCACAACTTCTGTAAACGAAAATGGTGTTACTCTATTTTTGTAATATATTTAGTTATGTAACTAGTTGTTTTTAAAACACACAGCTTAACAGATTCAGTGACGTGCAAATTTTAGTTTTTCTTTTCAAAGCTCACTAACAAACCTTTTGAGAAGTCATCCAAAGATATTGATTAGTAAACTGATCATTTATGATAATCATCTTATGCATGTGTTGGCATGAAATTGCATCATCTTAGAGAACATGACCCTTATAATTTAATGCCATAATTAAAATAGTGATTTCGATATTAACTGACACAATTTCACTTGTTTGAAGAAAGATTGATTCTCTGTTATTTAAAATTTTAGTTAGATTGATGAACAGTAGTTCATGCAAAACTAAATCACAAACCTTATAATCTAAAGTATTTAACTGTAAATTCACTAGATCAGTTAAGTTACACCATCACATTACTAACTCGTTGTAAACAGAAATCAAACATCACTCTATACTAAACAATCTGTCATCGATTAACCAACCTGTAGGTTTTCAGAGTATATTAGTATATTTGTAATATTTTAACATGATACATCATAGTAATTTATCATAATAAAATATGTGCAGTTTATTAATCCTTACATATTGTATCTTTTTTTAAGCAATTTTAAGAATGCAATACTTTTAGCGCTTTACAATTATTTATGATACTGATGATCTCTATTAAAAAGTATTAGTCAAAAAAAAAACCGAAAACACATTTTTTTGAATTGTTATAAAAGTTCCTCCCATGAAATTATTTTAAGTAAAATATAATTCTGTATTTTATCTACTTGTTTTCAACGGAACATTTGAAATTTTAGAAATCAAACAAACTCAATAGATATTCCGCATATAAAACTTACTGTCTAAGTAAATTGATTTCGAAGAAAAAAAACTATTCGTATGACAATTAATTACTTAGTTTTAGTATTTTTTTATTCGGTAGTAAATGGGTTTCTGTATAAGAAAACCATGTGGTTACGTAACGTTTACATTAGCTTCCTACCATTTAAAATAATGAATCTTTATATGTTTATTCTGAAAGCAGCAACTTTAAGTAGTACACTTATGATAAATATACATTTAGTTAATTAAACTACAAAATATTAAATACAAATAGCTCTTCCTGTTTCTTCAAAATATTATTTTTTATAGTCGATTTATTTACAGATGATGCTGATAAACTTTAAAATGGAGAAAAAGATATTTTGTCCTTGATGAATGTTTTGGAAGATATTATGTTTTCTAAGCTGGATAGTTTGCTTAAGAACCTTTTATTATCGTTATAAACATGTCCGTCTGTGCTTACTTTAAATAAAAGTGAACATTTGGAAGGATGTTAGGAATGATCATGAAAGTTTGAGCCAATTGTATCAGAAAATGCAATACAACCAAAAGATGCCCATATATGTCTTTCGAATCTATTTTACACAACTGCTGATACTGCCTTACTGAAATATTTTGTATCTTTTCAGTAAACGCAAGGGAACGCCCAACAATATTTAGGAAAAATTTCTTATATATATATATATTCATGTAACAGAATAATGCAGCGATTACTTCCTCTGATATTTTCTCAATTCAGATTAACTTTGTATTGCAGCAAAACTATTTAAAGGAGAAAACAATAGTTTGAAGTCTGTGGATAACATCCACTTCAGTTTTCCTACTAATGAACAACTTAAAGCATACACCTGGTTTTGTTTAATATTTTATCTAAAGTGACTGTAATCAAACGACCGTAATACAGAAAACGTGTACATCCATTAATGTTTTATTTCTTTCTTTTGCCTTTAAAAACATGATACATTCGACTAAGTAACAGCTTGATGCGAATAATCTATATTCTTACTGCTTTTATCGATAAACGCACTCATCATCATTTGAGTTTCACCAGCTGAAAGTTAATCTGTATCTACATTTACAATTATTCTCTAAATAGTCCTACAATATTCAGAAAATACGCAAAAAAAGTAGTATCCATTAAAAATGTGCAACTTATTTGTGTCTTCACCTATCGAAACCAAAGTATTTGCAACTATAAAGTATTATACAACAGGTTGTTTATCACATCGTATTCTTCTTTTGGTGGTAAAAGGAACCACAGATGATATTAACTGTCTTATCCAAGACAATAATGACAAATGTTGCGTAAAGTAAGCGAAACTTACAAACATCCCAAATCGCCAAGTTGCATCTGCTTATCAAAATATGTAGGAGGATAAATCAATTTCATGATACAAATTCACTGGGAAGCTTACTCATAGTATTAAGTACCTAACAGTAAACAATGAAACTGAAATCCGTTTTCCAAATTTGTAATGCACACTTTTTCGTGTTTACATTTGAAGTGAGTGACTTTATAGGAAAAAATTGCACTATTATTTTTTACCAACCAAAACTTTAGTCCAATAATTGTATTGTACTTAAGCTATTCCAAAAATAATATCAAACTGAAAGTTTACGAATTATTTTGAATTTTAATACAGGTTGTAATGAATTTTGATCTGCTAAATTAATTGGTTAAGAAGCATTTTCCAATTCCAGAAAAGTTCATTCAACTGATAATTAAAAAATTGAGACACATTAAAGCTAAATACTTATGAATAGAATAAATTCCATTTTCAATATGAATTATCCTGATCTGTTAATTAGTTATTTTGCTAGTTTTCTTAGTTGTACTACTTTAAGCTCAGTAATTTTTAAACAGATTTACTTTTTTATGCAATAATTTGCCTATAAAAACATTATTCACTGAAACATAATACCAATTGGCATCTATTTTACTATCTTAGTTTTTCGCGAACAGTCATCACTTAACCGATTCAGACTCGTTTGCTTTTATATCACATTCATTTAGATGGCATAACAATCAGAGTGAACTTTCTCAAGTAATTAAATAATCTCGGCAACACAATCATATTATTTAACAGTAAAAATGGTACATGACCTCTACGCATGCCCGGAAAAGAACACCGGCCTATATTCTAGATCATAAATAAGCTATTTATTCTTTCTCATACAACAAAGATTTTACCTTTCAAACTGCCAGATTCACCAGGTGGTCCTCGTAATCCTCTTGCACCCTGCGGTCCTGGAGGTCCTTGTGGACCAGGTGGTCCAGCTGGCCCTCTACCACTACGAACAGGTATACGTATACGACCAGCAGTACGAGTAGTTGAAAAATTCATTATTGACATCTGTTTATTATCGACAGTTTCCATTTCAGTGGAACATTCCAATTGCAGTTGACAATTAGTCAATTTATTATTTAATGTATTCACTTTTACCGATCGTTGAGATTGTCGAAAATTAATGAAATTTTCCTTAGAAGACATTTTTACATAATCAGATTCAGGATATTGTGACATTGATGACGATGATGATAATGATGATAGAGTTCTTTTACGAATAACATCATTACTAGTATTAAATAAATTAGATGTCAATGATTTTGATTCATTACCAAGTATGACATAAATTTTGTTAAAAAGAATAATTGTAGTTTGCAAAATAAAAATTAATCGAGTAAAGTATAAATGATAGTTCATTTAAATTAGTTGAGAAGTTACTGAATAATAATTATTCTGAAATGATTTCTTCTTTGATTTGATTGTCAATTTTATTATGATTGCTTATTTCCCCAGAAGAGTTGAAACACGTGATATGATACTGGAGTTTTGAGAGTTTCAGTGTTGGCTCGCAATGCATTTTAGCTGTGATTAAGATTATTACTGTTGCCTATGTTACTTTAAAATGATTGGATAAATTAAGTGAATGCATTCAATGTATATATATTCTTCGTTTGTAAAGAAATATTTGTTTGTGTGTGTATGCGCAAATATGTATTTACTTAGGGGAATGAAGGAAGCAGGTTTGTTATTGGTGTCGATTGTGATAAGATTTGAGATGATGAAGATTTTTCATTTTAATAAGTAATAAAATATGAACGGTTGACTATAATTCCTTCCTTGTTGCAAATAATGCTTAAATAAAGCTTAGGTGACTCAACAAATAAACCTCTCATTTTTGTACCGAGATAGATTTATATCATTGTTAGAAATAATATCATACCCGCTGCAAAAGTGAGTAATTGTCTGAACTCAGCAGCTAAAAAGATAAAGTGATCGGTGTTTGAAGAGAATGGTACTGGGTTCATCTCAAATTATGAACATCAACAGGAGCCCAAAGTACATTCAGCTGACGAGTCCCATACTAAACGAAATTAGCCTGTTGAATTTCGACGCTAGCCAAAAACTTATTTGTTCTGTATATTAGTAAATACGAATTGTTGTTGTATATTTCATACCTTTCCAATTTTAACGTTGACGATATGATTAAAATAAATTAGTTATGAATATTTAACTGCCCCTACAGCCGTTCTAGGGTTACTGCTGATCCCAAGAACTGACAAAGGAGGATTGGTATGGGTTTTGCAACGTTATACCGTAGAAAACTAACTCGCTAAGAAAGGGCTAGTCAGAAAACATCTTTCAGACCACTTAAACTCCTAGCTGGGAGTTGAAGGGTCGTCATTTAAAAGAATTGTAACATCTCTTTGTGAAAGCCGAGTTTCTTCGGAAGTCACGCAGCCGATTCCTCTTCTCGCAACCCGAGCAACCGTTAATATGGGTACATGTAATGTGCGTACAATGTGGAAGACCGGAAGAACTATTCAAGTAGCTGCGGAAATGAAAAATGATGGTACTTGTAATCAATGAAATACATCGGACGAGGGCTGGACAAAAAAGCCACTTTTGTTATACTGTTATACTCCGATCATGAAGAACAAAATGTCTCACATACTCAAGGAGTTGCACTGATGCTGTTCAAAATAGCTCTTAGGAGAGGAATCTCATGGATCCAGGATCATCAAAGCATCCTTCAAGACAAAGAAAAGGGTGGATTACAATGGACGTCTTTCACTACTATGCATCTGCCAACAATGAGGAAGATAACGATCGATTCTATGAGAGGTTGCAGCCAGTCGTCGAGAAATGCCCAACAAATGATCTGACCGCTCCGATGAGTGATCTAAGTACCAAGGTTCGAATGAACAACACTGGATATGAAGATATCATGGGACCAAATGGACTGTGAGAAAGAAAAGAAACGGGTGTGAGATTTGCCTTCAACAAATCGATAACAGGTGGCACCATATTCCCACAACCGCACATATAAATCTACATGGGTTCCATTGGGTCACACCACACAAAACCATATTGACGTAAGAATCAAGAGAAGAGTTGATATAGCTTCAGATCACTACCTGGTGATGGCCAAGCTAAAACCGAAGCCAAGAAATCACTGGACACTTGATCGAAAGCATTACAAAAGCTCAATACGGCCTTTCTTCAGGATGCTGAAAAACTCGGAGGACTCAAAATAATTCTCAGCAACAAGTTTCAAACCTTTCATGATCTATTCAGGGGGTGGAAACTAACATGAAGAACAACTGGAAAGGGATTAAAGAAGCCATAACCTCAGCACGTCATGAGCTTTTAGGCTATAAGATGCACCATCACAAGGAATGGATCACTATGGATACTCTGAATAAGATTCAAGAGAAGGATAACAGGGCGACAGCCGAACAAGAGCAGAATAAGCCAAAGCATACGCAGAATAAACAGCAGCAAACAAGCAAATGAGGTGGAGCATCAGGGCGGGCAAACTTAAATGCCTGGGAGATCTAGTATTGATAGCACGACAAGCTGCAAGAAAAGGAAACATGAGAAAACTAAACGATAAAGCAAAGAAGCTTGCTGGACAATATGGTAAGGCAGGACGACCAGTGAAAAGCAAAGAACTCAAAGTAGTCACCAACATCCAGGAACAACGAAACAGGTGGGTAAAATACTTGAGTAGATCAGTCCTACTGAACCCAATCAACATCGAAGCAGCACCCAGAGACCTCCCAGTGAATGTTGACCTACCAATAATTGAAGAAACCAATGTGGCCATCAGACAAATCGATAGTGGCAAAGTATCAGGACCAGACAAGGTAGCAGCTCAGGTATTCAAAGCAAACACAGTAGTAACTGCTAATATACAACACCTTATCTTCAGCAATATTAAGGAGAAATAACAAGTGATGACAGACTGAAAAGAAGGATACCTTACCAAAATATCAAAGAAGTATGTCAGCAAATGTGAGAACTATATAGGCATCATTCTACTATCAGTACTACTAACAATCTTCAGAACAGTGTTGCTAAACCGAATGAAAGGTTAAGTAGACGCCCAACTTTTAGATCAACAGGCTAGGTTCCGTAAAGATCTATTGTATACCAACCAAATCATCACACTACAGATCATTTTGGAACAATCAATCATCACTCTACATCAACTTCCTTGACTAAGAAAAAGCATTTGACAGTGAGGACAAGTTGACACTATGGATGCTTCATCGATACTAATTTGTACTCGAGAAGATAGTCAACATCATACGAAACGCTTATGATGCTTTAAACTGCAAAATTGTGCACGAAGGACAGCTCACACGCCTATTCCAAGTGTCAGCCAGTGTAGAAATAACCTCTGCAGCAGTATGTCTCAACATACACATGAGAAAAATCAAGATCCTCCGATACAACTTAACATGCGTCAACCAAATAACACTTGATGGAGAAGATTTGGAAGATGTGGAAACCTTTACTTACGTGAGCAGCATCATTTATACACAAGGTGGATCTGTTGCTGATGCAAAGGCATCGATTAGCAAAGAAAAGGCAAAATTTCTATAACCAAAGAACACCTTGAACTCAAAACAACTGTCTATCAACCAACACTATAGTTACGAACATCAAAGCGGTCCTAATGAATGGGGTGGAAACTTTCAGGACTGCGGAAGACGTCATCGACGAGATAAAGGTATTTATAAACAGTTGTTTACGCAAGATACTGTAGACTCGTTGGCCAGACACTATCAGCAACAATCGACTGTGGCAAGAAAACAAAACAGATTTCATCCTCGGACGAAAAAGATCTGGAAGTGAATAGGACACATTGCGGAAATCACTTGACTTCATCACGATATAAGCCCCAACTTGGGATCATCAAGACCAAAGGAAAAGATGTAGATTAAGGAACACAATACATTGAGAATTCGATACAGACATGAAATAAATGAATTACAATTGTGTAGAACTGGAAATGAAGGCCCATGATAGAGTTGGTTAACGAATCCTGGTTGGCAACCCCTGCTCCATATTGAGCAACAGGCCTAATTAATCATAAACATTATTGATTGGTGGGCTTTTTTCATGAATTTATTCAATTAGTTAATAGTTAAATATCTGTAGCCAACGAAATTACTTTAAGTTGTTTACAGTTAATCAGAGAAATTATTCTCAACTCTTCGGATAATCCTGAAGTGTATAATACCGGTTAAGCTTATAGTACATTAACAGTAACACTTTTAAGTGATATAGTAGATGCACATACAGGATAATCAAAATAGAAATAATTGTATTATAAGAGAAAAATAAAAAAATAATCTTTATCTATGATAAGACTGGTTATTTTGAACTCATCTTTCCGGAACAATTAATATTATTAACTCATTAAAAGTTGTATTTTTGTGGTATACCTTTTTAAAATCACATGTCTGGTTGTACAACTCACGAGGAAGGACAAAGAATCGTTATAATACATTTACATGTAATACTATCTTCTGGATCAGTGTGAAATATTGTTACAATTTTACCAAAGCATCAACTAAAAAGATCACTGTTAATTAAGTAGTCGGTCATTAAAATTTATTAGAATTTGAAAATTTACGATAGCTTAAGGCTTGAACAAATGTCTGTTATCCGTTTAATTAGTACTGAATATTTTTTTAACTGCTTGATTGAGTTCTGAAAGTGTATTGGTTGTTTCAGTCCTCAAAATCCAGTGTAAAGTAATGTGTGTATGAAAATATACAAAGTCTGTTTAAAAAATGACCATACTGAGGTCATATAATTGCTGCAGTTGCAATCATAATGTTTACTAATTCTAGTGCAGAATAAACAGAAGGCTATTGCCAAATCTTTACCATGTGTAACTGTAAGGTAAATGTTACTGATAGCTATTGTCAATTAGAACTAAATGGCATGATACTATCAACTGGCTGATAAGTAGTATGTGTACTTTATTCACAAGAACACTAAAAGCCTTAGTAGACCATTGTTTATGCTCATGATTATATCACTGAGTAGTTGCAAATAAATATGGTGTTATTTTTTGTTTTAAATTAGTATACACACCATATTAAGGCATGTTAACAAACAACGATACTGAATTCCTGAAAATCCTATCTATAACTTCTATCTGTACAAAATAAACATCACACACTACGATATCTAATAATTTGCTTTTCCATGATAATTTAATGTGATAATTTGTATGCAATTTTGGGTGCCATATCAGGCTATGCAAATAAATTATCTGCTTTGAGGTTATGGACACACACGGCTAAGATGGAATAACTGTTTAGTTTCATATGTTTCCAAAGGTTTTCTAGTTCATTTCAGTTTTTGATACAAATGCGATGGTTTTGCTAAGTGTTAATTGTTTTGTAGATTGTTACGTGCCTACTACGAATTATAATATAATTAATTCCCTTAAGTTCGTTTACTCTATTCTCTGATTTGAACCCTGATACATTCATAGCTTCGAAAATCTGTGTCTTGCGAACTGACTGACTCTTCTACTTCTACGTATCACAGCTAATCGCTATCTTGGTAAATGTAACAAAAACACTAACTGGCCATTGATCTAAATGAGACGTTTCAATTTTTATCAATCAATTTTTTATGCTTATTTAAACAACAGGTTTCATATAATTTTACATTGTGTTTTAGTCATTTCCATATGATTAAATCTACTGGCACTACAATCATACAAGGAAGATAACACTGTAACAATTCATTGTGAACCTAATGAGAATATTCATGTTAAGACTGTCATTTCTATTCCACCCTACCAAATGATTCAATGTAAACAACTCAGCTTTAAAGAAAATAAAATAGGAAACTATATGCGAATCAATGAACCACAACAGTGAATATAATTGGAATTGTCAAAAATAATTCAACCATTAAATATCTTAATTTGATTTAGTGTGTAATTAAGTCTATTCTTAAAAATAACTTTCAAATAAATTAGATTCATTTTAGTCAAATAAATATTTTAGAAAATTCAACTTCATTTATTTATTTAAATATTTGTACTATTTATTTTTAAATGAATACCTAAAACTAAATTAAAAGAATTTCAAAAAACAACTTGCTAAGTATTTCGGACTTATTTACCAATTCAATGTACCAAATCAATCGAAGAGTAGAAATATTACTCTCTTTCAGACCAGACAACACTTTCAAAATTAAACATATCTATGAACAGTGGGGTTTTTATAGACCAAAGTTATTGATGTTTTTGTTCTGTTTTTTTTGTGAGATACCAGAACACAATTTTGAATATAAATAAAATGACATTTTCACCACATGTCAAGTGCAGTGTAAGCGAATATCGGTCAAGAAACTACACAAATAACGGGAATTCTAGACATTTAAATCAACCTCTTCAATTACTGTTTTATTTCTATCTTTGAAGTCCAAACTGACTAATACACTTCAACCATCTATTTATATTGTATTCAACTAATGAACTTGAGTTTGACACTGCTCATCCTGGAGAATAACAAACGAAGTTTGTTTAGACATAAATATTCTCATATCATATGATGAAAATTTATATAGTACATATAATATGTAAATCAATCCATTAATAATATGGATATTTTATAAATTTGGCAAAAGCTAAAACTGAAATAATGCTCTAAGAAAAAAATGTATCAATTAGGATATAGGAAAAGAGTTTTTATTTGTTTTATATTTTAATTGAACTTATTAATTTAATCAGAATGTTATTCATGACATTTTTATTCACAATTGAGATATGACTGTACATATACATTCCTAGGACAGTTAATAAGAGAATTGAACTAATTTAACCGAGACTATAATTAAAATAATCTTAATTTATTTTTTAATGAATTAAAACAAAGTAACTGTTCTAACTAATGTTAACTTTCTGAATAGATACTTTAATAAATACCTTATTGCAAAATAGAAACAGAACTAAATTTTTGAAAGCATTCTTGATTTATCACACAAAAGAAAACTGAGCTTAAAATCAACGAGGAATGGAAACTAAATTCCTCTAGGTTTAGTTTAGTAAATAATCCCTTGTAAGAATGGGTTACGAAAACAAATGGAGTTGTGGATTATAAACAGATACCATTAAATTATAGTTTCTAGAGACTGTAGAAAGCGATTTAATGATAGGCATCCCTTGAAATACCAGTGAAACTCATGAGACATATTTGATTTCGTTATTTTAATACCTACGACTGCTGAATTCTTGTTTGAAAAAAATTTTCTCAAATCTAGTCTTCCCAATTAAATTCCCGATTATTTCATTGAATTTCTAACCCGGATTGCTTTATCTCCAAGCTTAAAACCGCTAAATGTTTTTACCTTATTTGCTTTAGGGTTTCATAAATCACTTTTAGGACATTAGTTAATAGAATATGAATCCTGACTTGGCCTGAAAATAGTCGTTTTTTATTTTTATTTTGATAAGAAAACCTACTATAGAGTCTTCTTTGAGATTTCTTAACTACAAATTTTCACTTCACCCTCCAAACAGATGATATTCTACAAATCTTCTCAATACTTTGTATGAGTATTTTGATTTTGAGTGTTTAAAGCGTATCATAAGATCAGGATATAACTAAGTACTAGCAAACTTCTATTTATGCCTTATCTGTGAATACTAAATTGTAACTTCCACAAAATTCTAGTTTGGAATACAAATCGAGCCAGCAAAATGATTACTGAGTATTCCTCTTTCATAAGCTTATCACTTTTAGCCTCGTCTAAAGGAAATATATGATAGAAATGATGAGGGGAATACGAATTAGTTGATGATATTTAAGACAAAATTATAATTTATGCCATTAAATCCAAACCCTAATTCTTTACAATGTTTTGCCGACCCCCTTAGGTAGGTTGGTCTTCTCAAGGTCACTTCGCACCATCTGAAGATCATCCATAAGTTATGGTCTTTCTGCGTTCGATAAAAATAGTGATGATAATAGGTTATAAGACATCTATCATGGAACAGCTAGTTCAAAAAGGAAGTCTTAATCCATGGGTTAGTAGGTGTTTGTCGAGTTTGTAGTGAACCCACTTTTATGGAGAGAACGAGATCGGTTTATTATAAACACTCAATATTATAACCCCTTGTACCAGTGATCGTTTTACTGTACTTATCTGTTTAATTGTACCCAAAGCACACATCTTCCCTTTTTCATGACCTTGGACTTGCTCACGTACTCTTCGTAGTCTCGCTTGTATCTTTGGCCCGATCTTGGTAACACTTCGATACAAGATTACCAGCAAATATATCTTAAATCCAATCACAACTGGTCTTCTGATTTCTGCCTCTGACGGGATTCAACGTGGTTATTGGCCTCATATAGCTTCATTTCGCTACAACCGATGAGCGACGACATTGGACGCCCATCAACTGCTGCTGAATCTACCAAATCAAGCCAATCGCGGTAAGCCAAATCACGATCACCTAAGGCTGTAAGTACTCGGCCAGGTGGGCACCATCCAAGCCACGCCAAAAATCGACTTCGAAAGCGAGAACGGGTTTATACTAGTTCCACCATATCGCCAGGTCCGGTACACACCACTGTCAAGCCCCCTGCTCATACAAGGTGGAAACCTCCCATACCAGCGAGTTAATGCGGCCGTACTCGCCGGCCCCTCACATCATGTTGGCCGCTAATTTTGCGTGCACGATTACCGCACCAACGCTAGGTACCTCGTTGACATAGGTGCCCAAGTTTCTGTCGCACCGACCGGTAACAGCAAGTCTCAACCTGTGATGATTTGACCACGCGCTCCAAATGGCTCTGTCATCCCTACCTATGGTACACGACAACTAATGGTCAACCTGAGCAACCGACGACAGTATCTGTGGACGCTCATCATTGCCGATTTTTCCACAGCCATACTCGGTATCGATTTCTTACAGCACTATGAATTACCAGTCGACTTACGTAGGCTACAGCTAATCGATACTTCATCGAACAGTAAATTCATGGGCTTTAGAGCCCAGACAAATACAAATACGCATTTGTATTTCATGTGCGTGACAATATATTCCACGCCTCATTCGAAAAACCCGGGCGAATTTGAACTTGGCAGACCGGAAATAAAATTCTTAGGTCATATCATTGAGCGAGAGGGTATTTCACCTTGTGAGTACAGAGTACATGCAATAATGGAGCACACTGTACCGTCCATAATCAAGGAACGGAAGGCATTTCTCGGTTCGGTTAACTTTTACCACACGCGGCAGAACAGTTACGACCACTAACAGACCTACTTCGCGGTAATCCACGCAAATCAGAAGTGAACTGTACCGAGCGTACTGCATTTTCAGAGACCGAAAATGCTTTAGCTCAGGACACGCTCCTCGCTCATTCTGACCCTTCAGCCACGCTTAGTATAGCGGTTGATACATCAGATTTTGCTATAGGAGCCGTTATGCGACAAAACATCTCCGGAAGCTGGCATCCTCTCATAATTTTCTCACGACGTCTCACTCCCATGGAGACGAGATGCGGAGCTTTTGGTCGAGAAATGCTAGCAGCCTACTATGCCATCGAACTATGTTGCTGATGCCCTGTCACGTATCCAAGTGAATGAAGTTATTTTACCAGTGTATGATCTTCCTGCTATGGCCTCTGCTCAAGCGAATGATCCCTCCTGTACAGAAACACAATAATCTGCATCACTTCAGTGCCAGGAAGTACCACTAGCTACCGCCTCAGATACTATCCTGTGTGATACTTCTACTGTTTTCCCCTGACCCATCGTACTCTCTGCTTACCGTCGTCTCGTCTTCTCTGCCCTTCGCGGATTGTCTCATCCAGGTATCGCAGCTACATTACGTCTCAACGCTGCATGATACGTCTGACCGGCCATGAATAAAGATTCCCGTATGTGGATAAAGCAGTGCTTACAGTGTCGACGATCAAAAGTGCTCAGGCATGTAGCTGCCCCGATTGGCACATTCGCTACGCCTGATGTTCGCTTCGATCACGTTCATGTAGACAATGTAGAACCGTTGCCACCATCAAATGTGTATGATCACATACTCACGTGCATCGATCGCTTGACTAGATAGCATACACACTACCGCTTAACACCCAGCTTCAAATGGTTTAGTTGAATTGTTTCATCGCTAACTTAAAAGTGCTCTTCGAGCACACGAAAACAACAGTCGGTACGAAGCGGCTATGTATCAAAAGTGA
Organism: Schistosoma turkestanicum; assembly: GCA_944470395.2. Classification (NCBI taxonomy): domain Eukaryota; kingdom Metazoa; phylum Platyhelminthes; class Trematoda; order Strigeidida; family Schistosomatidae; genus Schistosoma; species Schistosoma turkestanicum. The sequence continues at coordinate 53,704,886 of OX103971.1, forward strand.
AAACGTTTTCTAGCGATGCTGCTTTAGTGAATCCATTTTTATGGAGCGAATGCGACTGGTTTAATATAAAAATTCATTATTTGACTTCCTCTTGGAAGGAAAACTCTTGTGAATTTGGAGGTATCGAACACTCATTCGTTAACAGTTCCTTTTGCTTCTTAGAACGCTATTTTGTACAGGAGAAACATCTGATTCTGTAGAACAGTCTATACCATTTGATATACACTAAAATTTCGACATTTGTTTTCTTCTTAACTTAGAACCATTTAATTCATTTAAAGAATTTGTGTCTTGATACGCTTTCATACAAGTAACTCAAAAGCTCTTTGAAATAGTGGTGACTCCACTATTAAGAAGAGAACGCGACTGACTAAACATAAATATTTATTATTTTGACCAGTCTTACCAGTGATCGTTTTACCGAACTCCTTGTTTATTCGTACCCTGTACGCTCACTTTACTGTTGCTTTGTCCCCATCGTGGTTACAATGCTCGTGATAACTTCACCCATATTCTTCGCACGATCATGATATCCCTTCGGTACCACGAAATCGCCAAAAAATATACGCCATTTTCTGGATTATATCTTCTTCCCTGCCGCTGATTTACGATTGGTGGAGGAAACGTAATTGGTTTGTAGTGGTGTTCATAGTCAACCTCGACTCACACCACTACAAACCCAACACAGAAGACGTAGTTTGACCCAACAGAATAGACCTTGATCCACTCAGACCAAAAGTCAGTAATTTGAAAAACATACTAACCGATTCATATGATCTTGAAGTCTTTGTTTTTTGAAACGGTCTTTTCTGTGAAGTTTGGGATCCATGAGATGCTGACGAAGTATGGAAAATAACAGTTAGTATTACAGAGATTTTAACCCTAGTTTTTCATTAACAAGCCTTGAATACGAGTGGTCTCGACGATCTTTAATATTGATAGAAGCCAAGCGTTAGCAGCCTTCTTTTGGGGTGAAACTAGAACAGCTTGCACTTTTAGTACAGGCTTGAATGAAAAATTTTCGGACAACATTTTCTTTTGAAACTCGTTGAAGAATGGCCCCTCTCACAAGTAGCAATATTTGTGCAAGTGGGTTTGTGAAGCTGTGCTTATGGAAATCATTATATTGCAATCGAACCCCGAAATTATCGAGCAACAAAGGCAGAGGTTGATACGTGGGAGCGTAAGAGTTTTAATCTTAAGCAATCTGGATATGAGTTCTGACACAGTAAGAATGAAATATAAAAATATGAGAAAGAATTTTAGCATCTAATGCTGACATGGCAGTATGTAAAACGCATCCATAATGTTTGTCTTTTTGTGCACCACATCAAATGGGGCTCACCACTACAGATATTACTGGTATTCAGGTTGTTAAATTGCCTGTTTCCTTGACACCTATGTAGTTAAGAATCCAAAACCCATCCAAACTAGAAGTCAGGAATAAAGGATTTCGTAGATGTATTTGAAAGATACGTGGTATGTCGAGAAGTGTGTAATCTAAACCAACTAGTTTTTATGAAGAGATGCGTAGTACATCGTGACAGAACGTCGTTTGCCAGGGTGTGTAAATAACTACTGTATGTGGTGTGTTTACAATGTTTTCTCACCCCGTCTACTTAGAAGAAACATAAATCTCAAGGATCAAGCGCATAGACGGGCAACTAAATGGATGACAGGCTTAAGGAATAAACCTTACGAAAGCAGACTCCAACAGTTAAGACCATATCCACTGAGTTTGAAGAAAATTAGAGGTGATCTTATAATAGCACACAACACACTAAGTACGTCAAAACATTCCGACAAAGGCATCTTGTCAAAACATCACCACACCCCCCTCCAGGTAATCTTCGAAAAAATTACACACCAAAAAGTGAACACACATGCATATGTCAACGTTTTCTCATTAGGAGTTGTTCCAACTTAGAGTGCTCTCCCAGTCGAAGTGACTACAGCCCCCTCAAAACTTGCTTGTTGCTATACTTGTCATTTCCTCAGTTTAGTAACTAATTCTATCTCACTTATTATTTCCTCCACTTATTTATTTATTTGCTTATTTCTGAAATCTTTGTATCATTAACACTAAAATATTCTCATTATTCCCCACATTGCAAGTAACTGATCTCCGACCTGTTAACGTAATAACTGTCAGTAATTAGAAACCCTACTACTCTGAGACAAACCCACTCACTCAAATCAGCAGGAATACAAATTCATAAAGAACTGCCGACCTACTAGATTTCGTGTAGTCAACCGGCCAAACTACTTTGCACTGGACACCACCAAATACCCGGGACCATGCCGAAATAACAAAAATCGAGCTCAAATAAACCAGCTGATTTATACTAGCTGATGAAAAAGATACTAGATACTGGATATGTTATACCTGAATCACAACAAACAGTAGTAACATTGTAATAATCGTTGTTTCCATTCCAAACGTTAGAACATCTGATATCCATAGTTATGGCTCTTATCTGAAAGCTAATGCAGCGATCAAGTCGCTTATCATGAAATTCTAAGTTAAGTCCTTGGAAAAAAATTATTTCTTTACTTCACTTAATTCCATGTTGAATATTGAAACTCACGCGGTATATGTAGAATTTTTCCCGTGAGATGGAGGGTTTTTGTCCTGAATGTTCACGTTCTGGCTTTTCAGTCCCTTTATTAAAAGTTAGGTCGTCTGCTGGTTCAATAAATGGAATCTGCTCTTCAAACAAGTGTTCATACCCATTTTCAGTGTACACTGATCTGCAGTTATCACGTAAGGTAAAGTTATTTTTTGACAGTCGTTAGTTAGTAGAAGTGTAGATGATCATGCATCTGAAGAGTCTCAAACGGTTCGTGGTTTTCTTGACGAGTTGTTTGGTGATGATGGTAAGAATGGCGATGATGAAAATTCATCTAAAAGTGTTGACACTTCTCACCCTTTTGATAATTGTGTGCCCACAAGCTCTGCCTCTGATTTCGATATGATGCAAACGGATGTATGCGACAGCTCTCCAGTTGATAATCTGTTTCAAAACAATTATATGCTTCCGCGATACTTGGCAGATGACATGAAAAGAAGTAAGTGGGAATCTGTCCTTAATTGCTTTGTTTGTTTTTACGCTGTAAATATTAAGTTTGTAAGGATTTGTTACTACCTACTCAGTATTTATAGGCAGTAAGTCGTAGTTGCCGCATCTTACGACCATTCGGTTACTTGTGTCACCTTGTCCTATTGAATTTGTCCTCACCGACTAAAGCATCTGCATCAGTCTGAAACGATTTTCATTACTCATTGCTCATTCGAACCGAAAGCCAAGGACACTAAGATTCCGCAACAAAATCTAAAAGTTACTGTCAGCTCAGTTGATTCATTAACTTAGTCAAGTTACACCAGGTGATGTTTCGAGGTTCCGTGTACCGCTATTAGCGTCCCTTATCCATTCCTACCGCAATTCTTGATCTAAAGAAATACTTATTTTGCTGAAAACCACTTTACATTCCTCGGTATTGTCTTCAATCTTCTAAAGTTTCCTAACCAGACAGCTAGGTTCCGAACTTGTTTGTTTACCTGCTAATGATCATTTCTTTTAAACGTGATTTTAACTAATGAGTCATAGCAGAAAGAAGTCTAACTACAGTCGTATTGTTCAAATATAGAACTCCAGATTTCAGCCCACCTCATTACAAATGTCCGATTAGTTACTCCACACATCTTACTTACGCCTGGTACCCTCAATGAAGCATGGGCCGCCGACTAGTATTCTCCAACCTACTCTGTCCCGGGTTTCCCTTCCCAATTCCGTCTAGTTCCTGTTCATCCTTCTCATGTCTGTCTCCATTTCTCGGCTTAATATGTTCCTTGGCCTTCCTCCTTTCCTTTGTCCCTAAAGTTTCCAAGCTAGGGCTTATTTTTTGATGCTTCTTTCTGATTTATTCCCCCGCCGGAATCTGGTTTGTTCTCTCCCACAGTCGATTGTCACTGATGATGTCTGGCCAATGGTTCCTAACTATTTTTCAAAGACAACTGTTAATAAATACTTGTATCTTCTGCATGATGGTTTCGGTATTTCCCTGAGTTTCCATCTCTTACAGTAAAACCGTTTTGACATTTGTATTGAAAATTCTGACTTCGGTATTTTTTGACAGTTGTTTTGAGTTCCGATGTTGTTTAGTTGTAGAAATATAGCCCTTGTTTTGCTGATACACGCCCTCACATCTGCATCGGATCCACCTTGATGGTCAATGATGCTTCCCAGATATGTAAAGGTTCCTATGTCCTCCAGTGCATCTCCATCAAGCGTGATTTAGTTGGCGCATGTTGTGTTGTATCGGAGAATCTTGCTTTTCCCTTTGTGTATATTAATACCTGCTGCTGCTGCTGCACGGGTCGTCTTGTCTTGCAATATTTGCTGCATGTGCGACAGAAAGGCCAGATCCTCCGGGAAGTCTAGATCGCCCAGATGCATCCTGGCTGTCCACTTCATTCTGTGCTCCCTCTGAGAAGAGATGTTGACGTCTTCATAACCCACTCGATCACCAGGAGAAAGAGAAAGGCTGAGAGTAAGCAACCTTGCTTGACACCGTCTTCACCTCGAACGAGTAAGTCAGCCCTGCTCTGTGCATGACTTTGCAGTCTAATCCATCATAAGCAATCCGTATGGTGTTGTTTATCTTCTCAGGGATGACGGTGTAGAAGAAGCCTCCACAGTATTGTCCTGTCCACACTATCAAAGGATTTCTCGTAATAAATAAATGTATAGTGGTGAGTTCCTTTCAATCGATAGTTCCATAGTGATCCGTAATGTTGCGATTCGGTCAGTACATAATCGATCCTTACGAATTCCAGCCTGTTGATCTCGAAGTTGGACGTCTACGAAGTCCTTCATTCTGTTTAACAACATCCTGTTGAAGACTGCTTGGCATCGAGAGAAGAGTGATGCCTGTGTACTTTTCACAGAGATCGCGTTTCTCTGGTGTTTTTATGAGGTATCCTTCTTTCCAGTCTGTTGGTACTTGTTCTTCATCCCAAATCTTGTTGAAGAGAATGTGGAATTCTTTAGCAGTTGCTGCCACGTCTGCTTTCATTGCCTCTGCTGGAATGTTCTCTGGCCCCGCTGCTTTGTCTGATGGCCGTACTGATTTCTTCGATTGTAGGTGCGCCAACATCGATTGGGAGGTCCGTTCATGCTGGTTCGATGTTGAGTGGGTTCAGTGTGGCTGGTCGATTCAAGAGTTCATGAAAGTGCTCTACCCACCTATTTCACTGTTCTTCAGTGTTGCTGACTACTTTGCCTTCCTTGCTTCTCACTAGTCATTCTGGTTTGCGATGGTTTCCAGCGAGCTTCTCTGTTGCATCGTAAAATTGTCTCATGTTTCCTTCTCTTGCAGCCTTTTTTGCCGTCATTGCTAGATCTTCTACATGTTTTCGGGCTCTGATGTTCTTCACTTTCCTCTTTGGTTCTGGCTTGGCTTTCTCTACTGTTGTTCGGCTGATATTGATTTCCACCTTCTTGTTCTTCATTTCTAACAGAGATTCATTCCCTGTGGTGGTACTTCTTGTGGCCCAGAACCTCCTGACACGTTGAAGTGATTGCCTTCTTGATCCCTTTTGCAGTTGTTCTCCATTGTAGTTTCCTTTCCATTGAGTAGTAGATTGTGAAAAGCCTGGAACCTATTGCTGAGGGCTATCTTGAATTCGTTGAGTTTGTCGTTATCCCGAAAAAGGGCGTATTAAACTTGTGGGATGTCGTCCACCCCGTTGTCTACTGCTCATTGAGTATGTATTTAGAGTTATATATAAAAAGTATATTATTGTATTATACTTATTAAAGTAAACAACTTTGTGTTTATGTGGGAATATTGTGCCGCCAATGACCAGTTTGTTGAAGGTACACAGGTTTGCAAATCTCTCACCGTTTTCGTTCCTTTCTCCCAGTCCATGTTGTCCCATGATGTCTTCATATCCAGTGTTGTCCATGCCAACCTTGGCATTTAGGTCTCTCATCAGAATGGTCAAATCCCTTGATGATCATCTGTTGACGATTGATTGCAGCCTTTCGTAGAATAGATCTTTAATGTCTTCATTGTAGTCGCTTGTAGGTGCATAGCATTGGATGACGTTCATTACAATGCTTTTTTTCGTCTTGAATGATGCCTTGATGATCCTGGGCCCTTGAGATACCCATGCTATCAGTGCCTTTTGTGCTTGTTTGGACAGCATCAGTGCAACTCCATGTGTGAGGCCTTTTCTTATTCATGGTTGGAGTAAAACAGCAGCTCTTCTGAAGCCAGTCTTAATTGTCCAACCTGTGTCCAATGTGTATCACTAATTCCAAGCACCTCCAGGTTGTATCTTTCCATTTTTGCAGCAATTTAGGACAGTCTGCCACATTGTTCAAACATTCCATGTACCTAAAACAATGGTTGCTCTGGCTGTCAGAAGGGGCATCAGTCTCATGACTTCCGAAGGAACTCGGCTTTCATCGTGAGACGTCATAACTTTTCTGAATGAAGAGCCTCTAAATTCCAGAGCAGAGTTAAAATAGTTCTAATTATTTTTTCTGGTTAACACTTTTTTAGTGAGTTCGTTTTCTACGGAATAGAGTCGCAAACCTCATGCCCAACCCTCCTTTATCTGGGGTTGGGACCGGAAGTGACCCCAGAAGGGCTCCGGGCGGAGTTTCCAAATATTTTGGAACCCTTAACTCATTATATAGCTCAAACTGACTTTTATTGTCACGTTCCGTCACCGCTAATAAGAAGACCGCCTGTCTAAGTGATATGTCAATTTTATGATGACGATTTTGTGAGTTCATTTAGGAATTTCAGTGACAAAGTACTACTTAAAAGTACTTTTGAATGATGGAGCTGAACGGAGTCATCAAGTTAGGGGGTTGGTGTTGAGCCCCCAATTTGCTATAGTTCTAAAGTAAAACCGTAGGCAATACGACCTCCCAATATTAAACCGGACTAGTTCTCGTTGCTATAATGCTCCCATTCTAATCAGAAGGTACATAGGTACAAACGTTAGAGCGTCAGCTAGACTACGTGCTGTTCTAGTTAGGCTATATGCCGAAAGGATTATTGTTTAGCATATTCGTGTGCGGGAAAATAGTCATACATTCCAAAAATATACATTTCGGAAGAAATCCATGAAGCCACTGACAACTGGATTGAGTCATGTCGGTAAGTGTAGACTACCTGGTTGGGGTCTGCAAGACGGTAGTAACCGATGGTTGGAGACCTTGAACGACATGGCTCAAAATCATTTGCAATCGAGCAAGTTCATCCACTCTTTGTGTTCTTCGAAATTCTAATCTTCTGAATTCCTCATCGTCTATATCTTTCTCTTTCTAAATTCATCTCACTGAATTATACTTCTTGAATAGTATCTTCGAACCCTAATCTCTCCGATTACTGCTAATACTCCCATTAACTCTACTACTTTGGGATTTGAATCAACAGTTGCATCTCTTTACTGATGTGGTATGGCGATCTGAACTTATGTATGCACTTACGGAGTTCTTCGTTGTAACTGAATGACTGTTAATTTAAGATGATTAAATACGATTGCATTTAAGTGTGAATCCTCTTACCTAGAAATTTGTTATCATTTGCTCTCGGGACATATATTAGTAAGCCCTCATTGTTTGCCTTATTATCGAAATCCAAACCGACCGCTTTCTGTTTCCATTTGTTTACTTTATAGAATTCGCTTTGTTATACCTTTGAAATGTGCATGATATAATCTAATTACTTTATCGTCACCGTCTATTACCTTCTTATTTTGTATCTACTAGTTATCAGCGAAGATTTGTCTTATTCAAAACGTTCACAATTCCAAACTACACATAACCCCCACATGTTTGGAAAGCTTAATCGAAGTAGCGACAGCGGAATTTCAATCTCTTCTCGGTCATCTAAACCATCTACTCTGAGTTACAGTGAACATGTCGCCCAACGGTTGCTCAACCAAAGCGATGCTGTTTCAACTTCTAAATCAGTTTCCAAATCTTCCTTCCCACTTAGCAACGCAAAGAGTATGAGTCTTTTGGATCGGATGGTCAAGCTTCATGAAGAACGGACGCAACTCCACTAATATATATATATTCATCCTACCCTCAAAAATGTTTCTAATCTTTTGTATTTAAACCTACAAATTAGCTTGTTATCAATACAAACTCTTATGTACAGGCTGTTTGACTTTGTTTTAAAGTCATTCAAATAAATTATGTTTTTCTTTGAGATTTTTTTTTCAGTATGTTTGAATTTCTCAAGTAAAGTACTGATCCCGTCGATATTAAGAAACCTACATCTTTCTGTCAATCACCCAGTACCGTATCCACTTTGACATAGTCATCTGCATTAGTTCGTAACATGTCAACTGATGAGCGAAGTGTAAGATTGATGTTTCTTAGATCAATTTCTGTAGTACCACAAGCAAGCGGCTGTTATATACTTTGTAGTCGTTCCCCTCCGAGACACATTGTATTATGTTAAATAATGTTCCATTGACTGGCTTTCTGTTGATAGTTCACGTTTGTTAACTAGGTCAGAATCCGATTGGTAGTATTTATGAACGATCGTAAAGTAACCGTTACGTGAGTAATTCAAATAGTCTTAGTACTGATAGACGTTTCAAAGGTATATGCATTTAGGTACCAAATGATGGATCATCTTACGTTATCCTTTCTAGTTTATAGAGTTGAGCTTATAATAAAGGTATGCTATGGTTAGTGTGAATGTACATACTGTCCCGTTATTCCGGCCCCGAATGCTCTGGGTCTCAGCCCTGTATCTCGGAATGATTTCATATGGTAATGTGTATATAGCCACTGCTTCCTCATGGCCGAGTGTTTAAGAATTTCACAGGAGGAGAATCGAGTGTTTAACGGATTGATGAGTACAGGGGATCTACCCAGGAGGGTTGGGGAATCCTGGCTCCAAGCCAATGGTGCACATGAACTCCAGGATCTTGATGAAACGAATAGTGTACGTACTTATTGTTGGCCATCGGTTACCGTGAGACTGTATCTGCTTATGTTGCTCCATTGGGTTTTTGGGCCAAAGGTTCGTGGTGTGGCATGCTAAGAAAACCATCTGCTTCGTCTTGAGCATCAGGGCGATGTCTCGGCTCACTTGCATATTCAATAGTGTGGTGCATAAATAATTAAGTGCCCCTTTATATGAATGTTTGTGTATTTAAATAAATAATGTTATTCCTAGGAAAGACTAAATCCATCAGCAATAAATAATAAGTGGATATCAAAATCACTTCTTGAAATTTCCAACTTAGTTCTTTCCAGTTAAACTGGGTGCACTGTAAAACCTGACGTGCCATGAGAGCTTACAGTCATGCTCATTGTGGATAGAATTATAAGACAAAGTATACTATGGCTGCTGTTTTGAGAACTAAACTCCTGTTATGCAAATACTCTGGTAGTTTTTTTTCCGTTACCATAGTGCTAAGGACATTAAAATCAGCTTTAACTATATGTATGTGTTACCAAGTTCTAACATCTGCCTTTTCACCAGGGAAATCGGGATTGGTTTGACCTACCTATTAACTCATCAAATCTAACCAGTAGCTTAATGTATGACGTTTATACTACCATGAGGGCTTAATAGTTGGGACTTATGGTTTACAAGCACTAATTTCCAGGTTCTAAACCCATTACGCTTATTTCAGGTTGACCGAGCGGATAGCGTCACCGACTCACATTTTTCGCTTCATGCCCATGTATCCGGTGGATATACTGATCATACCGAAAGTTATTTGCTTGTGGCGAACTTTGAAGTCAATGCTGAACATAGTTTAAGAGAAAGTAACAAGAACACTTCTATTGAATTGTGGCTTTTTAGGTGTCTTAAAGTCTAATTGTTAGTATACTGTATTTTCAGTAATTACTATAGACTTTGATGTCTCTACAATTAAGTGGTCTTGTTCAGTAAATACATCTGTAATCTAATCACCATTTGTATGTTTTAGCGGGTAAAAATCATAATTAAGTGGATGCAATTAATTTCTTAAAGTCGAAATATTAATTTGATCACCACTTGACAAGTATGCCTCTAAAGCTGTCATATAATGGTATGTTTTAAAGGTGAGAACCATATAATCTGTACCTTGGATTGTAGTATTTGTCTGTATTATTTATGCCAACAATGTTAATTCATTTTTAAATAATAGCAATTTTTTTTTTATGAAATAGTAGTTCAACACTCGGATGAAATCTGTCTTCTCTTGTATATATCGGTGCTGGAGAAAATATGAGATCTTCAAGGCTGGCGTGTACACAACAGTTGGTGCAACATTTGCCTACTTTATTCAGGAATTGAAAATTCCAAATATTTCATTCCCACAGCCTGTAAATGCAGCCGAAGTCATTTACCCTACTTTTGTCGACGTTCCAAAGCTCCCAATAAACAATGAAGCCATTCATACCTTGGGAATGCCATTATCAAGCCATCTCCGTATTTTTGAAGGCTACATATGTGCTTATGATCGTCGCAACAGAATTCCATATTGGGTAATCGAACATTTAAACCCTTCCAAACTAAATCAAGATGATATTGATGAGGCTGAAGTGCAGCGGTATGTTTTTATCTCATCAACACCTAGAATGATATTTCAGACCAAAAGTATCTTTATTTAATCTATTCACTGAAATCTTCATAGGTTTAAGGCGATTTGTCTACAAATATATTAAGGAGCACAACACAATTTCGTCTAATTTAGTTTAACAAATACTTTAATGTCAGCCAGCTCTTAACTAACTCCACCTATCTTTATTTATAACCTAAGATATCTTAGTAAAAATATGCTTAAGTGACAACACAATACAAAATGAAAGATATCTAAAAACGAATTACAAGAGTTTCTGGTGTTTATTGTCGTTGACAGACATTCTGAAATTATAATTTCCCTCTCAAAAAGTTGATAGAGATACATATTGTGCTGAAAATAATACTCCGGTAAAAAACGAAACTAGAACGCTAAAACTGAACTAGAGTTCAAAGTCAATTAAAATCAAAAAGAAATTCTGATTAGCAGTTAGTTTTTACCGAGATTCAGATGAAATTCTTACGCTTCGATACGGGAACTATGGACGATCAATTTGTTTTGAATAAAAATTGTACTTTACTCTTTCTCAACATCATGTCTATCAAGTGTTCATATAGTTGTATCTCCTAAAAGTGAAATCACTAGTTATTTAAATAGCTCGTATAGCAGCTATCCACAGAAAACAATATTTGGACAAAAATTGTTCCTAACAACTTCATCTTAAAGTTCTCCAGTTATAAATCCGTAAATTTGTATTACAGTAGTCTGTAAATCAGGGTATGAAGATGATATCATTATCACTTAGAATTAGAGCAGAAACTGATTTTTTTCAACCAGTTGACAAATCCATATTTTTTGCTAATAAATTTCATAAGAAGGGTTATATTATTAACTGTAAGTAGACCAAAAACTAGTCACATGATCAGTGTTCACATGAACAAGAAACTCAAGCCAATTGAAGATAACTAAATCTACGAAAATAACTATCCAACTGTATATTCATTAGACCGGAGTGAGCTGATATTTGTGGTACGTGAAATAGGTACTCATGATATCCAGGATGACGGTGAAGACTTCGTCATTATGCCATTCAGCTCATAAGACACTATACTAGTAGAAGCTAGTGTAGCTTGTGAACTTTCAGTTTTTATCGTTTCATTAATTTGGTATGATTGTACTCTTTTAGCACTAAATATGGACTACTATTCTTCGTCATACTTGAACAACTTTACATTTCTATCATTAAACAAAATTTTAATTGCTTGTGTTTGTTATTAGAAACCGTATGTTGAACCTGTCGTTTAACAAATGATCAAATGAGAATAAAAATGAATAGTACAATGCAACCAATAATCACTGATTTCGCCATCATATCATAAGTGTTTATGAACTGTGGTGGTGTTTCATTCTCTTAGCTAGATGTTTTGGTTGTAGAGCTTTCATTGTTCTTCTGAACAACATCAGCAACTCCACAACCAAAAGATCCAGCTCAGAGAACGAAACATCACCACAATCATCCACCTGAGCTACAAATTTTTTCCACCATCTCTGTTTATGAACTCCTTCTAAAAGACTCTAAGAGTATTGCATTTCATAAAGAATCATCTTTGTTTCGAAAAATACTTTAAAATACGAAAGGGTAATATGTTTTACAATAAGTTTTATACTGTTGGCACAGAAACCTGAACTATCTTAACTGTTGCATTTTGTATTGAATAACAATCGAATTAGTTAATTCGAATTTGATGATGGGGGTCTACGTAACTCATTACGAATTCAACAGTTTAGAAAAATTTTAGAAATCTGATAGTACTCATTATCTTTTTGTCCCACAGACCAGTAAATCAAAACAAGATGACATAAAAAACTGGCTATGAATGAGCTTATCAAATGCTTAATCAAAAATGAATATAATCAAGAACTTGCAAGTTTATTATAAAAGTTCACTTGAACTATTCAGGAAAGTTACTGAACATTCAAACTGAACAATGCTTGATTTAAGCTTGACCGCATACTTTAAAATTCTCAAAATGCTATTTTTAATAAATTCTAAATGGAGTTAAAGTTCTTAGACAATTCTCTTGTTCCCTAGCTTTAGTAAGCAGATATCAAACGTTAGTTTAAGTCATTTTTAGCACTTACACACTCCATATACACATGTATATTCCCATCTACCAATTTGAAAAACAAAAAAAATCATAAAAATTCTAATCGCTTTTGTCAAATTAGTATCTAACATCCCTCACCAGGTAATTGGTAAACTTACTGACCGAACCAAAGTTCGCTAGATATCGTATACACGAGATTTAACATCTACTAAAGGCGGTTATGAATGTTGTGGAACAATACATAAAGGAAGGATACCTTCCTAAAACTTATCTAATTTTCCCGGTGATAACGTCCTTGAGAAGAGCAGCACATCTTCAATGTTCAGATTTTATGCAACTGAGAAGCTCTATTCATTAGATCAAATAAAACGTTCCATCATACAGTCTAAACTCACTGCGATTGTCACTCTTTTTACCTGCTTCTATCATAACGAATTTACATGCATATCAGTAAGCAAGTATTATTCTTAAAAAGGAAAAAGAATTTTATAGCACTAATCAGATAGTGTCTCAGTGGTCTATTTCTTCAACATTTTAAGTAAACTATTTGTTAATAGATGAATATCAGAGAAAAGTCACAAAATATTTCTATGGTACTATAATTCAATTTACTTAGGATTGTATGCTTCAAAGAAAACAACTGCAAATATCAAACTATATGTGTCAACAACATTTGTGCTTTTCGAAAAATGTATTTTTGCAATTCATTCATATTTCTATTATTTTAGTTTTCATAACTATAAACATATCTACGTAGTTTGTCTTATAACTAGTCAGTTTCTGCTACCTTATCAAAAACATTAGTCTCTTTAACGTTAACTTGGTACTGTATTTTGTTTTTATTTTTAAAAATATTCACTGAACTCTTCAAAATTCTTCCTTTTTTATTCAGTGAATGATTCATAGATTTAATTTGTCTGAAATCAAATGAAAAAGACTCATTTGAAAAGGATTAATTCATCTTATTTTGGTAACGTTGTCTTAATAACATTAAATTTGTTTCGACTCTGTTTACCTGAATCAAATCTTTTAAACACAAATATTTTATTGCATTTTTAATATAAGCTACTTATAAGTAGTTGGTTAAGTTTAGGTTTATTTTGATTTATGGACATGTAAAGAACTTGTTTTTTTCCTAATTCTGGATAAATCTCACATTAAAAGGACTAACTTAGTTATTTTAAAAATCTTAAACATTATTTTTAAATTACAGTGAGAATTTCAATTTCTATGAAGATCTTGGTGAAATTGAAATGTTTCGTGCTACTAATGAAGATTATTTGAACTCAGGATATGATCGTGGTCATTTGGCTGCTGCAGGAAATCATCGCCTCAGTCACTCATCTATGGGACAAACTTTTATATTAAGTAATATCGCACCTCAAGTAGGTATTCATTATTGAAGTTTAATTTAACTTGGTTATTTTAAAAGCTGTATAAACGCCTAGTAATTTATCATCCATCTTCTTATTACAGAAAAAGTTTCTATCTTAAGCTAAACACACGTGTTTCACATGAAGTTGAAGAAAGCTGTATAAATGAGAAATATGCAAGGCTTAGAAATAAATAAGCATATCTATAAAAAATATGAGTAAATCACAAAACTGAAATAATTTGTCATCAACAGATGTTTATCAATCATTGATGTAGAAACGATATTCATCGTTTACATCCTAGTGAATGGGAGTTTTATTGACAAACAACATTGGTCGTCTTCTGGTACCCTAGATATTTTCAAGTTGATTTTATGTTTCCAGTATTATATTACAAAGTTTCTTAAAAATGCCATGTATATTTATTTGTGTACTGTTTCTCTTTTAATTCAGGTTGGGCGTGGTTTCAATAGGCATGGTTGGAATAGCCTGGAAAAGTATATACGTGCTATTGCAAGAAGATCACATAATATGATTGTTATTACAGGGCCATTATTTCTCCCTCAGTAAGTAATTTAAATCTATTTTCTTAAGATCTGATTACTCAATTTACTTTTCATAATAAAAATGATGTTATGTTGTTCGTATCTATTTATAAACATATGTACTTCGTCTTAAGTATACGTAAAGATAAGCTTAACATAATCGATTGATTTTATCCAATCTTGGGGTTGTGAAATTCTAATTGTGTTTTATTTACGCTCAACTAGATTTGAGACCAACTGATCTTCAGTTTACTGAAGGCAGAAGGACAAGCGGTACAACCAATATATTTCAGCTGAATCACTTCGTTATTCAGGCCACTGAATCGTGGTTATTTTCGATTAGGAATCGAAATTTACTTTGTTTTTAGCCAAAAATACAGGTTCATCTATTCAACTTTGAGCCGTATCTTTCATGTGATAAAGAATGATAACACCCTGACTACTTAAACTGAAGTAGTTGATGGAGTTGAATTCGATCATTCGATTGGTTAAATTAACTTTGATTGCCATATAAGGTGATGAAGCAATACTACACTGGGGACCTTGGACGACTCTAAAACTAACCTAATTATTAGCCAACCAAAGTAAGAGTGGTATAAATGAAATTAGTTTATTAAAATCAACTCGAAAAATCAGAAACTATACATGAATTTTTGCGTGATTGGTACACCTGTTAATGCTGACAATAGGCTCAAGAGTCTCTATCTTGAGTATTGCTAGTTTGTCAGTACAACAATATTATTAAACAAATCAACTCACTACTCTACGAATACCACAGTAAATATTATTTCCTATTTTCTCTATTTTATACATATTTCTAATTGGTATTTTTTTTAAAATGAGAATTATTTTTCAATAATATTTTAGGGATGTAAATGGTAAGAAAATTGTCACATATGAAGTTATTGGTAAAAATAATATTGCAGTTCCAACTCATTTCTTCAAAGTGGCAGCTATTCAAAATAAACCAAATGGTGAATGGCATAAAGTAGCTTGGGTAATGCCTAATATTCGTCTACCTGAACACGTTAAAGCGGACAGTTTTAGAATTCCTGTTGAAATTGTCGAAAGTGCTTCAGGCTGGAAATTTTTCCCTAAACTTAAATCTTAACAAAACTGTTGGAATTTCTTGTTTGTATACTTCATAGGCATTTTCTCTTTAGTCAACATGTATAGTTTTCTCTTTGATATATATATATATATATATATTTATGTGAAATTATATATCTTTTTACTTAGGTATCTTTGTATTGTTTTTACTGAAGCTATTCATTACCCAAGAGTAATAATTGTGGTTTTTGTTTGGTTGATCAGGTTGATAGTATTAAAGTACTATTATTTGGGCAGAAATTGAGAATTACTCCTTTATTGTTTTGACTGAACACAGGCAATTATTTATCTTTTTTTAAACATGAGCTGATTCACAATCCAAATATTATCTAAACGATTTATAGGTGAGATAAAATTCGACTGATCTGCCTCGCGTTAACGTATGTTGTCAATGCGCTTAAAAGGAAGGCAACAAGTTGACATATTAAAAAATTAACAAACATATATGGGAGAAACATCAAAAATGCTTCTCTTGGAGAGAATTCTGTAGGACACTGTTCAGTAAGTAATATATAAGTGGTACCATTAGCAATAGTATCAGATAATAGCACAAAAAAGTGAAACAAATAGTCAATACAAACAAACAAGTTTGATCATGTAAACATATATTATTTAGACTTATGTTGACTTAAAAAAAGATTGTTATTTGTCTGGAAAAATGAAATATATATATATATATATATTCATATTTTTTTAAAAAGTTAGTCTTTGACCTTAGTACTATTTCGTAAAATTGATCATTTTTCACACTTTTATGGTGGCTTTTGTTGTTAGAAACATCCATTTGAATGTTGAAACTTTGTATTTTGCAGAAAGCTGATAATTTTCTAATATTTGAACTTTTTCTAGATGCTAGTTAACATGATGTGGTAAATGTGTAGAATATTGTGGACTTATTCGGTATATTTAGATAGATGATTCTTTATGGCATAAATAATGAGAACCTTTGGATTAATTTGATAAACGTTTCTTATGCTACTTATAAGTAGCGTAAGATTGGATCAGCAATTTGTAAGACAACAGCAAGTTTCTTCTCTAGTTACATAAATGCAAATTTATGCACCGGTGGCGATGAATTCCTTAAAATCCTCTCCCTAAATAACCATTTATTTGAAAATTCAACGTTTATTAACATGGTGTTAGTTTATCCAACATTGGTGAAAGAAATTATCTTCTGATCAGGTCGGTGCAGTTACTTCATCCACTTGAATGTAGACATTTTAAACATTCAGTTAAAGGATCAACTATCTCAAAATGTTATAATTAGGTATTAAAATGGTCACTAACAAAATTTATTGACATCTAATAACAATAACTAAATCCAAATATTTATCGAAAAAAGTAAACCCCAAAATACAAAGTTTATGTGGATGACTTTTTCAACGGTTAGGGCAGTAACTACCGAAGACAAATGGGTGAGGTCGCACCAAATCCCTAGATCAATCAGAGTTAGACATTGACACCGTTGGATGCCGGCTCAGTGGTCCAACGTCTAGGCGTCCGCGCACAATACCGAAGGTCCCGAGCTCGAATCCTGCGAGGTGCAGGAGTCGGGATGTGCACTGCTGATGAGTCTCATACCAGGACGAAACGGTCGTCCAGTGCTTCCAGGTTTCTAATGGTAGTCTAACAATCATTGACTGATGATTTCAAACGTGTAAAAAAACACTAATCTCCATAACTCGAATCGAAAATATGTCATTGTTAAAGTTTATCTCTAAATGTATATACCTAAGATAGCACACTATTTAAGAATCTAGTTTGATGACATTAAATTATCTCCAAATTACATGTTCATATTCTTCAGAACATAGTGCTTTTCTTTTGGTGAAACTTATCTTCTTTTTTTCTGACAATTTATCTGCCAGTTGATTCAGATTAATGCAATAAAACAAAAGTGCTAGACAGACAATAGTATACAATTATAAAACACTGAATCATACAACTAAACTAGTTTGAATGAAACAATTCGCTTACATGTAATACACAAATCTAACTAATTGTTGTAAAATAAAAAGTACCATTCGTAAATTGTTTATAGGATAGAACTATTGAAACTATGTGAATGTAGGTCATTATTATTATTATTATCTGACAAACAGACGTTATCACAAACGTATAATTGTCACTATTTATAATTGTTTTAGAAAAACAACAAGTTATACAGTATCTTAATTTTAATGATTTTAAAATGTGTTTCGTATCTATCTTTTCATCGAAACATATCAGTTATTTGACTAACGTTTCAAAAGTCAACATTCCATGTAATACAATGAAAAGAGTAGGTTTTTAATTAGTTAAAGGCAGTGATGCATAACAAGAGCTGAATTAAGATATCGGGATAATTACTGCCACCTTAGTAAGGCTATCCATAATCCTCCTTCTGTCTACTGTTAATTTAAAAATATCTACAAGTTAAAAATTGTGGGCGCTTAATTTTTTCAACTAACAATAATGAGAATGTGTGTTTGAGAACCAATGCAGAACAGACTACTATTTCTGAACATTTCAAAAAAAAAGTCCAAATAAATCAATATCTTTAATTTGTCTGTTCGGTTAATCAAAAATAATTTTTTTTTTCATAAATACATGTTCAGTCATTGTCTAAAACAAAATCAGTTAGAAAACTATTAAAACAACAAAATAATAAGATATCTGCTTTGTCACAATGCTAAAGTCTTTAACAGTCTATTTATTGTGAAATGTAGAATTTTAGATTCTACCATATACATGTTACTAGTGGTAATTAGATTCATTTCATCTTACCTTGCACATAAACACCAAAATAGTTTAGTAATTTTCAAATTGAGTTATGGAGATTAGTGTTTTTACACATTTGAAATCATTGTTAGACCACCATTGGAAACCTGGAAGCACTTGACGGCCATTTCGTCCTGGTATATATATATATATATATATATATATATATATATATATACTATCTACAATTTAAAGACAAATTAAACATTGCTTCTAATATTTGCTTTGTCAATATATCTTCAGTTCAACTCATTCTTATGATCAATTTATTTGAGTTAGACAACGTCTGCTAGTTTAAGCGTAAAAGCATGAATGAATTTAACAACCAGATGTTCACTGGGCAGCCACTTCATTCTAGTATTAATATCCTCACATTGGATTAGTTTTCATAAACCATTCAACTAAACGATATTATACTGACTAATGAGGTTATACGTCCGTGATCTTGTAACGCCCAAATCACCATTTGTTCATTTAGCAGATAAATATAAAGAACTCAGTACTTTTTTCACCAAATATTTGCTTTTAAGTCATGATCTTCAAAAAATTCTAATCTCTTTTATTTAGTTACTTGTTTACTCACCAAATGTTGTCTTGGATGTTTCACGAAATCACTGCCATATTACTTCAAAGATACTGACTAAGTGTATTCCTATGAAGTTGAAAGTGTGAGCATTAATCAGTATGGTCTGATATCTCTGTGTATTAAGGAGTGTGGTACTGACTACTATTCAACACCCGATTGGAGTTCAGTGAAATCCGCTCTTTTTTTTCATAAACTTATTACCTTCTAAAAACATGATACCGCCCTTCATTTTAAAAATATCGCTTTTGCGTAACCCAAGCTCACATAGACCACTTTCATCATCATCATGTAAAAATTTGCTACATTCATTCGTAAACAAAATTATTCGCTGCAGACAAATTATACTACTTGTATATAGTAATGATTTGTACTTGGAAAATTATTTCAACAAAATAGACGAATTCGAATAGCCCTGTATATTATGCACAAATATATACATATATATATATAGCCTAATATTAGGACAAACTGTTAAACTAATACTTCGATCGGTTGGTTGATGACAGTCATTCAAATTCCAATTATGTGTCTGCGCAGTGATAGGCACACAAAGAAAATATAATACATAAACAGTTCTATGACAAACAAAGATGATGAAAAAAAAACAGAATACTTACTGTTGTTATTATTATTATTATTATTATTAACGTTAATTTAGGAAATCTTTCCTTTTTTTCTCTCTTTGTATTTTATGCTAACACATAATTTGATTCATTTACATGATTCTTTGTTCCTGTGAAGTTAATAGTTAGATGTATACACTTAGTTATATATATATGTATAATTTAGTTGATAATTATTGACTTGTGATTATATGAATAGATAACAAACATTATGTGTATAATGTGTCTGACTAAAGTTCGTTTTGTTTTAACTTTTCAATACTGAATTATTTAGTTAGTGTACTTCTAAAAGTAATTTGTTTCATTGGAAATTAGTTAGTGTTCATTCATCGTCTGACATGATTTTCGACTACTTTTTGCAAACGATATTCAACTCTGGAATGAAGCTTCCCACGAAGAGGGAAATCAATCAATACCGTCGTCAAAAGTGTAGAAAATAGTGGAAGTGATGATTTTTTTCAAGGAGCCTATTGTTACATTCTAACGGTATACATTTTCAAAATAGGATCAATGTAAATATATGATAGAGAAGTATGTTTGCTGTTTTTATTTGTAATACTTGACAACTATTTTAAGAATAAAAACAATGAAATATACTTTTGATCATTATTTCACGTGAAACTCTCTCAGTCATCTTTATCTTAAAATTTTGCAGTCATTCAGCAGTTGCTAATATCTTGTTTCTCAAGTTTATTAGTAGGGAATGTATTTTACAAATTAAGTTGCAGTGTGACAACTAGTTTAAGTGAGTAGATATCACATTCAGTATGTTGAGCTGTTGTGTAGTTGGAGGTAGTCGACAGGAAAATCTGCTAGAACTAGGTTTCATGCTATTTAGCGCTCCCCAGTAAATTATACATATCATCTTTAGTTAACTAATGACCTCTGATGTATCATTCTAGTCTGAGAAAATAACGCTGAGTTATATGTGTCCTGAGTGACCTTTTGTAAGACTGAGATATTTACACCCAATTGAACACTGAGCATTAGTCATTGTGATTTTTGTATAGTCCGTTAATGCTGACTGAATTCTATCCATCAACATCGTTTTTACTCTATTCTTGTGGCCTATAGACTGATACTAATTTGAACGAACAATTAAATATGCTATGAAACAGATTTTCCCTTTGATTTTCTGTATATTTCATTTCGGCTAACTCTGTTTGCACGACGATGGTATTAAAAAACCAATACGCTTTATTTGGGATGAATTTATTTAATAGACATAAGAATGGTCAGCGTAAAAGCAAAATGAAGAGGTGATGGCAAGTGGACCAACTCAGTGTGATAAGGCATGACTAAGTATTTATAGTCAGACAAAAATAAGCTAGACGTGTGGTAAGCGAAGCAAGCAATACACACACATACACTCGAATACAAACAGGCAACGTAATTATCGAATAACTGGAAAAGTCGATAGAGGTGAATAATTCCAGACGAATGGATTTATTAATTTATCCAAAGACTGGGTAGGACAAGCCATGTGGGTTCGACACACTTGTACACAACACAACATAATTTCCAAATTAATTTCAGTAATCTGAATCAACTAATAGTTTTAATGAAGCTGGTTAAGCAATGAATATTTTCACCAAACGAAACAACGCACTGTTGACTTGGATAAGACTTATTGCATACAGAGTACAGATATCTTAATTATATAAAAAACCGATGTTTTTGGATACTGGGGATTTCAGTCTGTATTAGTACGAAATATATGGTAAGTATACAAATTACCACTTACTTTTCCCCTATATAAACTAATTTTTAACCTTTATTGTCATACTCAGTAATTGGCTTTGTTCAAAGAAATATCCACTGTATAAAAAATAAGTTAATGGGACAAATTATCTTAGGATACTATATCAAAAGTAAGAAAATATTATTCACGAAGTATAAATAAAGTTTATTGCAAAAATATCGTTTCTTCTTTTGTAAATTTCAATAAAGCATATTGTGCTATTAATCAATAATATGTTGTTTTATTATAAATCAATTATTTAATATCTTGTTCAAAAAAAATCTTAAAATTCAAAATCAAACAGTATTAGTTATACATTTGAAAGCATGAACCGATCGATGTTAGGCCACCATTAGAAACCTGGAAGCACCGAACGGCCGTTTCGTCCTGATATGGGATTCATCAGCAGTGCGCATCCATGACTCCTGCACTCCGCAGGCTTCAAGCCCAGGACCTTCGGTCTTGTGTGCGAACGCCCAACCTCTACACCACTGAGTCGGTATCTAACTGTGTTAATGTCTAACTTGATCGAATAGTTATAACAAGATGTTAGTATTTACCTAGAATTAAAAATAAACGCTACATATCACGAATCAAGTTGAATCCTTGTTATTAGTCCGATATTTCAGTTTAATTGTCTGAACACTGAAACTTCATTGTTCAAATGAGGTCACATGTTTTCTTCTCTTTTTGATATCTAAACAACCACATCTACATTTAGATTACCGATTGAAAATATTTACGCTGTTATCTCCAAATAAACTATAATTTTTTCAAGTTAAAAAAAATCTAATATCATATACCCTTTTTTATGAAATACAAACTAAAAAAGTGTTTTATTAACTACTTTTTTCACGTGGACAAAAATTATTGCATTGAACAGTTGAAAAAATGTTTTTTAACCAGACAATGATATCATTATCCCATTGAATAAATGATATGATACACTTATGATTTGTATCCATGATTAGATTCATTGATATTACATTTATTACATAAGTCACATCAGTTCTTATGGACTCGTAACCGTTTTGTACGTTAACTTAGATAATTAACTCAGTTCATCCGGATAAAAGACTACTAGATGAACAGTGATAAAGCAACTGTAAAGTTAGATAATATAGCGTTTTCATTAAAGTCATGAATCGATCATTGTTAGACCACTATTAGGAACTTCAAAGCATTGAACGGCCGTTTCATTCTAATAGGGGATTCATCAGCAATGCTCATCCATGTCCCCGCTCACGATAACCGAAGCCAGGACCTTCGGTCTCACTCGCGAACGCTTGACCTCTAGACCACTGAGCAGGAATCTAACAGTGTTAATGTCTAACTTTAATCAATTTAAGGTATTGCTCAACCTCACCCATTGTCTTCAGTGGGTAACTGCCAACACTCGACAGAGCTTAACCCCACTGATCATGGCTTCTCGTCAAAACTCAGAGAATTTCCTCAAGAAACTAGTTACTTGTGAGTACATTTTTATGATTTTCATTATAGAGTTGTGGAGACTGTTGACGGTTGTCCATTCATGATTTCAATGAAACTCAACAAGTCTATAATGAAATTTGAGCAGTTGTTCATTTTAACTAAAAACCTTAAGAGATACAACGTTATAAAGGTAATCTAATATGTACTGATTATTGTTTGGTAGTCCAAGCAGAAATTTGAGATCTTTGGTTTCTTGTTTAATGGGAATTATTGGTAAACTGTTTTTAGAACTCTCATATTTAATTAAAATTTCAGCTCTGTGTCAGCAGAGATACTTCATCCATTAAAATGTAATCTATCCATTTAATGAATATTTTCAGTAACATTTATCAGTGTTATTCTATTGTATCTTTTCCTTAATTCTACAGGTAACCTCGGTAAGTCTCGACCAATTAATGTTGCCTAATTTTACCTATACGCATTCCATCATCTAAATGAAAATGAACTGTGCTCACTAGATAATTGTGAATTAAAAATCAAATCAATTGATTCACACAAATCGAGTCAAGCTCAAGTCAACAACCACTAACATGGATCAATATGAGTTAAATAACATGGTGCTTATACAAATCTCCAGATGATTCGTTTAAATGTTTGTTTTTTTCATGTAATTGCTTATTTTGATCATTAGTACATGTCACAAAATCGATTTTTCATGTTTACCAGTCAAAGTTACTGTATAGTTGACATTTTATTTTTGCACAACACCAATTTATGTAGAATTAAGAATAGACTACCTATCATCCCTAAAGAATTAATTATTATTATTATCATTTTTATTATTTACACAATTTGATGAAATCAAACAATCTAAATGTAAGTACAACATTTTAAAACGTCACTAAGAGATTTTGTTTTCAATTCTATAAAAATGACAACACAGAAACATCAATACATGTTGAAACAAGTCTACTTTGAAAATTGTAATAATTTTTGTTATTTTGTTGTTGTTTTATTTTCTAGAATTTTATTTTATACATTGATCTCTAATGGTCATTCATTCAATGGTTAATGACCTTCTAATCATTCCTCATAAGAAAACCATTTTATTAAAGATGAAGGGTAAAACGTAGAAGCAAATTCAAATTTGAACTGAAAAACTACTCTTCATTTCTAGAGTACCAGCATTAGACAAGGAGCTGATGTCCAGAAAATTCTCGAATGCATAACTTATGTCTGATACGTAGGTGAAGAGTTAGCAGTCATTAAAAACTAACCACTGGTGTAGTTTGTCTCCAACTTGTTTTTCTATTCTCTCCTGATGTCAAGATTTATCGACAGAATAGTAAGATAAATGGAATGTTGGTCTAGAATTTATTTGATTAAAATGCTTTCTTTACACAAATCACCTACCATATTCTTAAAGTCATTGTTGACACTAGAAGAAAGATATCATTAAAATATTTGAAAATTTACTGTCTATTCTCAACCACATTAGTCACTACACTTAACAAAGAATGTATAAATCAGTTATTGCTAAGACAAAATATAAAAGAGCTTTAAATAAATGTTACATGAATGCAAAATCTAGTTTCTTACAAATAATTTGATTGTAATCAGAAGACGGAAGTACATTTAAAGTCAGTTGTTAAGTGATCTTCATGGACTTGGTGTCAGCCGAGAAATCGATAAAATTCACTATTTACTTTTCAGCTCGCTCTGTGATATTCTTGAATCCGTTAAAGGAGAAAAGACTAACTACATTCTAAATTAAAAACAAACATTAATCTCGTTTGATTGGGGATTTAGTGCCTAACATTTAAATAAGAATATGACTGTTTCAATAAATATTGAATTTTGTGAGATTTTATTAATTATTTTTGACCTGGTAGAGTAATTAGTTCAGTATAAATGAAGTCATTTACTACAGTGATATTTTAATTCAGTGGGGGAATACTCTGAAATAAAACTGTAATTACCAAACAACTTGAGTCAATCAAAAAATATTTTAAGGTTACCTGATATTCTTAAAGGATTATTTGTTTGTTATTTTAGTAATTTAAGCTGATATGGTGTTCAAAATTTAATGATCATGGTTTGGTGGTTGGTTACAGGTCGATATCAGGGAAGTTTAAAGATACTATGCGTTACTTTCAACTTAACAAAGCCTTGTCGTGGCTATTAGCTGAAATAAATTCCTCAATCCTTTAATTACTATGGTTCGAGTGAACATTTTAGCAAAAGCTTGCTTAATTTGGATGTTCATGAGGTCACCCTTAATGTCGGATACTGACTCCCGATGCTGCAAACTTTATTGGTGATACTGAAGTGAAAAGATTATTTTGATTAGTATTTAGACTCCCAATTTCAAATAACTGTAACTAAGCCATTCCAAACATATCTTCTGACACTATGGACAGATGTTTATTTGTATATCACCGGTAATCCTAAGAAATAAGAATTGAGAAATTGGTCAAGATCACTTAATCGCAGTGGACAAAACAACTTTATTCATCTAAAATTTTATCATAACAAAGGAATATACTATAGTGACTCTTTTCATGGTAGCTGTTACATTCATAAATACCACAGCCAACTTGTATCATCTTCATTGCTGGTCTGTGTATTTTGACGGTGGCTGAAATGAGATAATAACTCTGCTGAAGGAACTGTACTGAGACATTTTTATGTTATATTGAACTCTATCAACAACATTTCAATTCTATACACAATATCACCACTCTTTTTACCAGTGTTCCATTTTAATTTTGTATAAATAAATCTGCTGACCAGTGAAATTATCTAAACTTAGTAGTATAATGTTTACACGTTTCAAATCGTTGCGCGATGCCATTTTCGTGTGCAGAAAGAATTCAATAAAATGTTGCATGTCCATGATAGTTAGTAAACTTTATTGTTCATGTGCTGTTAAATTTTACGCATAACATTAGATTTGTGGAATATATTTGTTTTGTTTTGCATTTATTTGTTTTTCTATCGGTACTTTTATCACGTACAATTAAGTAATCAACGATTTAATTAATTACGCTTTATGACTTGATGGAATGTACGTCAATAAAGACGCCTTTCATCATATTTAATACAGTTTTCAAGTTGAAATGAAAATAAAAACGACTGGTCATCTGGCTTGTTGTGTTCTGGATTTAATTTTTCAGTTACTTGAAAATTATTCATATGAATCAAATTAGTTGATTAAACGCTCCAATTTATCATCCTACATTGTTGGAGATGTTACATCCCCATAACTCACTTGATAAAGGTCTTAATTTTGGATTTTATGCTTGCGCGCATGGGCTGATCAGTTGACCTTGGGATTACATTTCCCACTCGGAAGACCCTTGACCGTTATTGGTTGATGTGTTATTTTAGTACGATATTTTTTGACTCTCCCAAGGACGTTTCTACCATGTATAAATAAACTCGATTTATGTGCTTGTCTACTCCGATTTTCTGGGTCCTTGTAGAATACACTTTCTACGTCTTGTCAAGACTTCTTCCTCTACTTACTGGGGCCTTGAGATGCTTGGATTAGAGTAGCCTCTCGTGTCACTGGATCATCTGTCTTCGCTTTCGTTTACCGACTAAGGTAAACTCGTACTAGTTTCAAGCATATCAGTTGACGAACATAAAAACATTTGTACTTCTTGGTAAATGAAATAGTGGCTCATCATGGACAGTAAAAGTAACTGTAACGAATTTATAAGCGGTATTACTTTATCAGTTTATAAGCAAATTAGTTCTCCACCCTAATTTAAATCTAAACATTAAATTTCATTCTATGAACTGTTCTATTGTAAGACACTTTGAAGTGGAAAATTACTTGACCCGAAATCAGAAACAGATGAGAACAGATCGATCAGTAGAATAATTTGTCATGTAGCAAATGATGAATTCAAACCCATAGTAACGTTTTGTATTTCTCAATCCTTTATGGCAAACCACTCAGTTTATTAATACGTTAGTCATTTATATGTGCCTGAAACCTAACGTTTTATAGAAACTTGCGAACAATATCGGTTGGGAAGCTAGAAAATATCTGCATCCCCTAGTCTATACTAATAGAAAAGATTTCCGTTGGCCGTTTGATCAAGTTTCAGATTGTAATGAAATGTGTTCACAAAAAACAGTAAAGTTTTTTCTACTGGCTACTGTTATAAATAAATCCTTTATCCTTAAATGTGAATATACGGATATATTCATAATATTTAATTTGGTAATCGAGTAATTTTCGTACATATTCGTTTAATCTAAGTATAGAAGTTAATAGTTGAAATGTAGAATTCTTGTTATCTTCAAGAAACTCTTCGTCATAACTGTCTAAGTAAAAAGTTTTTTTCAATTCATTTATAAATTCTGCTTTTTCTTCATTTGAAATAACTTAATTATAAAAACAAGTAAGAAAAATATCTGCGCAAATAGGCGATTTTGACCTGTGTTATATTCAGTAAGAATATTCTATGATCCAGAGGTATGTAACTATAATTAGACTGCGAATCTACACTAGCCATTGAAAATAACCCTGACCTAGTAACATTCCTACAGATATTTGGTGTTTAGTAAACATCGGAACCCAGGATGTATCTTCGTCTTGTTTGAAACTAGTTAGTTCAATATACCTGGGTCCCAGTATTGGCGCTCACATCGAAATTCAAACTCAGTACTTTTTATTTCAAACATGAATGTATAACCTACTAAGCCACTGACTTTAAATGACCACTAACCCGTTCAGTATGTATAAAGACATTAGTAATGGTCTGTCATTTCAGGAATGGGAATGAGTTGGAAAAATAGAATAACTGGAGTAGTTCATCAAGACAAAGAACAGTAGCCTTCATACTGAAAACACAGTCTAGTGATTAGTGCATACCATTAGTTGATAGTAAGTGAATGACAAATTTCAATCGAAAAGTGTTTCTTTGAAAAATCCTTGATCAACACTCATAGAAAGGAAGCTATCGCTTACCAGTTAACCAGTCATTGTCAGTTTGACTTAGGCAGTTGGTGTTGTTAAGAGTTTTAGTCATATTGACCTTGACCAACCTGTACCTAAAACACTTCATTAAACTTCATTCTGTCTAGAAATTGACTACTTTCTATCATTAAAAAATAACGTGTACAAACTATGATAATGTATGAATGCCATACTACAGTTCACATCAATCAATCTAATTTCGCATAGCTATTAAATATGCTTAACTGTTGATATATTCAGACATCTGTCTATGTATTTATGTAGTAATCACCGTATACACCTATTTAGGCCTATTCGATTGACTGTATTCATGTGTGTATACACGGACCATGTGTATGTGTACATTTAGATTACTACTTTAAAGAGTACTGTTATCATGTTTAAAAAATTCATCCACCGAGTTACAAAAAACCAGATAAATGCCAGATTTCCGACTTATTGACCTAGTATCTCTTGTCGGTTAGTTTGCGCATTACTCGGTTGCTCAATTGATTCCTTATCGTCTTTTCTGTACCTTACTTTGTGACTAATGTGTATTTTTAAATAAACACAAAAACAAGTACAAACTGATATAGAATACAATATCGATTTCTTGATTTGAATCATGTAATGCAATAGTATATATCGGCACACCCAAATGAGAAGTTTAATGTTAACCAGTTAGCTGGAATTATTGACTTTTATGTGAACTCGTGTTACCTTCACAAACATGCTCATACGCATTTAGTTCATTGAAGTGCATTTTCTAACAACATAAGTAGTTATTATATGATTACTTTTTTCACAATTTTCATAAACTAAAGACTTGTTGTTCCTTTATCATGTTGACATAAAAATCGATAAATTCAATGTATTCTTTTTCCACTATTTTGTTCTGTAGATTGCTAGTATGTAACTAGATTTCAAAGTATATACAGCTAGTAATTAGTTCAGTTTAAATTAATATAGACATTCGACGTTATGAATCCATCAATTAACTCTTATCTTTATTAACAAGAGTAACATTATCAGAAATCAGAATTGACATTGAACATTATTCTTATCTAGAACTAACTGAAAAACCTGTGGACTGTAATCAAATTTTGAATGAAGTTAAAAGTTGTCAATACATTTTTAAGCTTGAGGGAATGTAACGAAAAAACATCAAAAGTAATGAATGAAAACATTCACTAAATATGTGTACCAATGTTTACAATGTAGACGAACTATTACTATAACATTATTCTTTAGATAGATCCCTTTGTAGACTCAAAATAACAGAATGTAAAAATAGAAAGTCAATGAGAAAGGTTTCAAGGAACTACGGTGAAGATAAATATCACGTTTTTCTAACTTATACATTTGTAGAAAATGGAAATCTAAAGAACTGAAACTAACAAAGTTTGCGTTATCACTTTATTTGCCCAAAGCTTTTCAGTAGATAGTCAATTTGACAGGAGTTGAATGAATAAGTTTCTGATAAAAAATACACTGTGAAAGTATGTACGAGCAATCTACCTCAACAAAACTAAGCGCTTTCGGTTTGGAGAAATAATTAAAAGTATGACCCATTGTTAGCTAATGATCCTGCAGGAACCTCAAACTTTACTAGTCACAGTTAAACTTTGGTGGGCTTTGAAAATGAATGACACACCCTCAGAGTGAAGATATTCAATCGTTTACATTTGCACCAAGATGTCGAAAAAAGTATAAAACATATAATAAGGTGTACTATTATCTCAACTTCCTTCAGTGCTTTGAATAAACCTGGAATATATCGTTTGGATGTATTTGTAAAATGTCGAAAATAAATTGTAGTTTATTGTCCAGTCACCACTCCATCGATAATCGTCGTGGGATAGTGGAACGATCGAGCTAACTACAACTGGTTGCTCCTACTCAAAAGTTTTCGGTTTGAACTCGATTAACACCAAGTGTCATACATTTATGGAAGAATCAGTCGGTCAGTCAACTCTGTAGCAGTTCATTTTGTTAATGCTAACTTATTTTTTCGTAAAACGACTGACTGACTGTTACATTTTCCAATAAATAAGTAACCATCTTTCTTAAATGTTGATATAAAACTTATGAACAAAAATTACATCGTAGTTTTTTCATAAAATACAGATAAATAGTGTTTCGACATTTAAGCTTTGAAAGACAACAGAAAATACCGTTCTACATATTACAATATAACTTCAGGTTTAGCTAGAGGCGACGATCCAGCAAATTAACAAAGTTCATTTTGAGGTTAATAGGGTTTCTTTGGCCAGGCATCTCAAATCAGTTTATGAAGATGATTTTCGAAATTTGTTAGTGCTATAAGATGATTCCATCTTCTCAAGCTGAACAGTTGTATTTATAAGTACCTTAACATAATGCTGTCTACTGTAATATAAAGGAATGTGAGATATTAAACGAATTTATCAATTAAAGTCAAGTGTTTTTTTCAGGTATCAAATATACATTCGAGAGATGTGACATCATTTAACAAATTAATTAAAGACTATCAAATGTTTCTTTTGTGATGAATGTCTACTTCAAGAGGAGTACGAAAACCTATAAAGTGAAAATTAAGAAAATAAATGTCACTTATGATTAGTAAAAGTTGGAAGAAGCGCCAAAACCGTGAAAGATTAAGAGAATCTTTGTACACAGAGATCAAGTTTAAATTGATGAAATACTTTAGCTTCAGCTGTGAATAAATTTTTATTCTTGACCTGCTTACTCAGGTACACAAAGCATCAGTTACGCTGAGACCAATCAACAATTTAGATAGTGATCGATCACAATGATTCAAATACACTCAGTTTTTAATTGATATTAAATTTTACACAATTTACCACTCTGCTTTTTACAATATCATTCAATTTCATGAGAATATCACTACTTTCTGTGTTATACCGTGTTTGGGTTAACTAGAAATAATGGACACTAAGTAATAGCAATTGTAATATATGTGATAGAAATTCTCAAATCTGTCCATAGTATGTATATTTTACCTAGCTACTATAAGAAAAGACCATAAACACATGTAAATATATTGTACTGGAATTACAAATAAAACATGTCATTGCATATGAATCGATAATCATTTTGTATAAACTCTATAAGCAAATCAAATGTCTGTCTCTGTCACTACAAAGTATGGTTAAAGCCCACTAATTTAATTAATTATTTACTTTCAAACTTAACAATGTTCGGCCACCATTATTTATACAACAAACGAACAGTCTAACTTATTGAACAATGACAATAATAACAAGTGCCATTGAATCATCTATTAAGGTTTTCAAATTAAACTACTGATTTCGTTTTTCTTTATGAAACAGAACTCAACAGACCTTCAATTTTTACGATGCTTAATCACTTTTTTTTATAACAAATTTAAGCTTTCATTCCAAAATTGTTGTCAATGTTTATTTGATTGTATTCGTTTCGATTGAATGTCATTTTTATGCATAATGATATGATGAAGTAAAGTGAAGTGAAGTGCAGTTGAGTGTATGTGTGTGTGTATGTGTATGTATATAGATATCATCTTACCATTTTTTATAAAAATTTGAATAACAATCTTTTTATAATTTCAAATGATATCTATGATCTAATGGGTTTTTCATGTTTTGTTTCATTGTTTTTCATTAATTCGACTAGCATCTCTTTCGAATGACTAGTAAATGTGAACATCTTGTTTTTTTTTTAAAAAAATTTATATATGATACATTAGATTGACAAAAAAGACTGTGATCAATCACTTCTTTTTTCATAAACTCGAAATCATATGCCACGACAATTTCTATAGTTCAAAGCTATTTCAGTGTAGAATGTAGACAGACAGTCTAAATTTTTGATGAATGTAAACTTGTCTGCATAGATTGAAAATTAGAAGAAAAGAAATAGAAAAGTGAAGAGAAATCTTATGATTGTCTGATTATTATTATTATTACCATCATTATTAGTATTTTGATAAGTATATAACATTAATTAAGTGATAAATTATTCATTAATACATTATGATATAAAAAATTTCTACTTTTTAGAATCTATCAAAAACAATCCAATAGTATAATGATGAATGATAAATCACCCATAGTATTTCATTGGCATTTAGCATTATCTGTTTGTTTAGAGAGAGAGAGAGAGGGTTGATAAGCTGTTAGAAAGTACAATTTAACTTTAATTAATTTAATAACATTCAGTTAGTTTCCATCTCATTTATTTGATTACCAAATAAACTTTTGAAATATCCGATGAAACATCTTAGTTTCCGAAAATTTAGACTGAAAATTCAATTTCCGACCTATAATAAATCATATATATTTGTCAGTTCACATAAAATGTTAATAAAACTACTTCTACAGCCGTAGTCAAATTCACTAGAGTCGAATGTGAACATTTAAACACTTGCCGAGATTCAACTGTGTTAATATCCAACTTCAGTTAATCCACCATATTGTCTTCAGTGGAGGAGAACAGCTCCACATCAGTTAGGTTCGTCACTAAGTATGCTTGAAACTATTACGGGCTCACCTTACTCGATAAACTAGAACGAGACAATAAACCAGCGTCCGTTGACTTGAAACGGCTAGAGAGAAGTCTTGAAATAGCGTAGAAAGTATATTTTACAAACACCCACCAAGCACAGTGCAATCAAGCACACAAATCTCATGTACTTATTCATCATAGAAACGTCCTTGGAACAGTCACAAAAATAGCACACTAAAATACACAGCAGCCAATCACAAGGTTTTTCCTCGTGGGAAAGGAAATCTCAAGGTCAGCTTATCGCTCAATGCTCGCAAACGTGAAATCCAAAATTAAGGCATTTATCAAGCGAGTTTTGTGGATCTAACGTCCCCAACAACATCCAATAGAGATGAACTACGTTAGTCACAGTTTCTTACTAGAACTTGTGATTTAAATAGAACTAAACAGTGTCTACAACTCTATACTAACACCATAGGTTAGCAAATAGATTTGTCATAATGCACCGAAGATACCAAAATACTAATAAATAGTTCATCAATTATAAGTACATCTAGTTACCAGAACCATTATATTCTTCAAATATTTGTATAATCTGCTGTGAAAAAATTTAACTAAATAGAATAAAACTAAATAGACATTATATATATACATTAGCATTATTATACTAGTGACGACTGTAAAGCAATCTGAAACTAACTACTTAGAAGAAAGTCTAATGAAAAAAAAACAGAGTCAAATCAAAGTAAAAAAACAGTGTACACTAGTATCAATGAGTCTACAGTGGAAGAAACAATTCAATTCAATATAATAAAGAATGAAACACATAGCAATGATTCTACATTGCATTTTAATCCGTTTCACTAATATATATATATATATATATATATATATATATATATATATATATATCACAACATAAATAGTGATATAATCATATCCTTAAAAATAAAGCTGTTTATGAGAATGTGACTTTCTTTATATCAACATGGTTGAAAACAAGAATAATTCAACTAATAATAATAATAATAATAATTCTTGAATAGTAATGTTATATTGCCAAATAACTGTTAGTTAAATAGTTAGATAGGTCGTTGCATCTGCACAATATTCACATGTTGTTCTATTTCAACAAACACACCATGATCTTTCTAAACATTAAAATTGGAATAAAATGAAATGAGAACATGTTGTGAAATTAGGGCGAATTTCCTCGTTTCCCTTTAAATTTTTTTCATTGCTCTAACCATGCTGAATTTTATCGTGCCCTGAATTTGACCGTTTCACTTAATAAACAACTGAAATAACCCAGAAAATTTCTGAAGAAAAAAGAATTATTAACTCACGCAAAATGGAATTCCACAAAAGAGGACACAATTAACAGTAGAGGTCGTTTTACGCTTTGTAGTTATTCGTTTATTTTTATAGAAGACTTTTTTTTTCCTACCCTGATAATATGTGAGAATTCAATCTGAGATCTAGTTGATAATTTGATAACAAGTGAGAATACCAGTTAACTTGTCAATAATATTCATCTCACTTTTTAAGTTTGTTTTATAAATTCTGGAAATACTTATTTATGTTATGAAAATGATTTAAGGTGTCCAAATTAGAAATCTTGAAAATCACAACGCAACGTATATTTTCTGAGGATGACTACCGCATAGATTGTTGTCCAGCTGTTAATGATACAGCTTCTGAATAAATATATGAAAGATTGGATTATTGATTGTAAGGAAATAATTTTTGTTCTTTCATGCAGATATCACTAATAATTAGAGTTAAATGCAATATTTGTTCGGGTGGAACATCAATAAAAAAAACCGATTGCATTATACGTTTTCGTTTATTGACGAAGTGAATCATTTGAGATCCATGATCATTCTTTTGTAAGAGAAGTAGATGATTTCTACCGACGAATTGCCTTAATAAGAAATCATACCAAGTAGATCAGTGCGATAATCAATTGGTAGAATATACGTCTCTTTACATAAGAAATTCATAATAAAGCATAAGTTAGATCCTCGTTTGGTTTTTGTATGCAGAAAGATTTTATCTAATTATTTGAAGTAATGTGTTTCTTCCTTCAGATTTACCATTTAAAGTAACGTAAAAAATAGAACTGTATCTATGCAAATGTTAATCGATAAGTATATAAGTCAAATTATACTTGCATACCGTTCGCAGTTTTAACATGACTAAGCTAATACTTACTTCCTTACGCTTATTAGCACTAATGGATCATAGGCCGCCGGTCATTTCTGGTTAGCGTTTTTTTTAGCGAGTTGGATTTCTACTGGATAGAGCGGCTAGACCCATGCCAAATGCTTCTCTTTTATCCGGGTTTGGGACAAGTAGTAACCCTAAAAGTGCTCCAGGAGGCGTTGCCACTTAAGTAGCCTTCTGTAAAAAAATTACTAGCTTTAATGACTTGTTGAATGAGGTATCAACAAAGTGTAAGAAGAAAGTTGACAAAATATATGCAACAGAATGAGTTTTCAGAAAAACACTCATATCGTAAAATTTACGAAATGAATTACTTGATAGTTAAAATAAAGTTTATGTAAAACTTATTGAAGCGTTATGAGAGCTCCTGAAATTTTACGTCAAAGCATTTGTCACTGACTTTGACTGAATAGAAAGACAAAACATACAGCATCGATAATCCTATTTGTTTAATAAGTGCTAAACAATTTAAGTCGATCACTTTACTTCATGGTATTTCTCAATACTTGGATCAATGACGCACAAGCTCTTCAGTAAGTGTGCTATTTTCTATTTTATTCAACTCAACCAAAATACCTATTGACAAACAGAGGAAATTACGTCCAGGTTTTGGAGGTGTTGAGTTCTAGCAAATTCTAATTCAAAGTGATTAATTTGTAAACATACGTTTTTCCGATATCTTCAGAGAAATTAAGTGAATTCTAGACAGACAACTTTATAAAACTGAACAGTTTATGGTGATAATGAAAATAATAGTAGTAGTAGCATTATTATTATCATTATTATTATTATTATTATTATTAGTAGTAGTAGTAGTAGTAGTAGTTGTTGTTGTTGTTGTTGTTGTTGTTGTTGTTGTTGTTGTTGTTGTAAACAATACTACTGGCTATACTTGTACTGGTAATAATAGTAATGATAATAACAGTGTAGTAGAGGCAGAAGTAATGTTAATAACAATTCCATCCGACAATGAGAATAGTGGGTCTTAATAGCTACTATCTGTCGAGATACATATGATTGCTGATAACCTCGATCTACAACCAGCGTTACACTTTATAGCTTCTATAACTGACTCGTGATCAAGTATGCAATACTGTAGAAAACATAAATGACATAACATTATCAATTATATTTTGTTCGGTGATTAAGCCAACAATCAAACCCAACATAGTTTTCTTACTTATTATATATCCCTTCGAAAGAATGAGCTCAAACTCTGAGTAAATTAATTTTCTCTTGATCGTTATAAAGATGCCAATTATAAACTAATTGTTATTAGGATTTTATTATATTCGGTTGAACAAACTATTTCTGCATCTCAATGCTATCTACCTGAAGCTTTTTGAATACTACCTTCAACAATACAGAACAACAGAAATTTTACAGGCATGTTTATCTTGAAGGACAAATTACTCTATAACTAAGTTGATTAATTTTAGAAAACCGTTCTAATTTCGTTATACGGTTGCACCTTGTTGACCTAAATAATAACTATTAGCAATATTTCAAAAAACCTGACCACGATGTAGTGATCACGTCATTTAAATTTTGTAGTAAATCAATCTTTATATATCCATATATATATATATATATATATATATATATATATATATATATATATATATATATACATAAGGTTGAATAAGGCCACATGAACTAGGTCATATATGAAAGGAATAAATGAAATTAACTCGTCCTCACTCCCCCATTATCAAAACTTAAGACAGACAAAGAACACGAAGAATCTCAGACAGATTATTATGTTGTTCTAAATAAGGTTATTTAGGTCAGAAGTTTACACAACCGCTGATTAAAAATTCTGAATAAAAATTAAGGAAACAATCTTTTTTTCTAATAATTATAATTCAAGTTAGTAGTATCAATGACAATAGTAGTATGATTAAAATGTTCAGAAATTTTACTTATTCGCTTGGTGATAGTTAATTATTAAATATCATATTATTGTAGCCGCTCGCAATAATGTAAGTCTCAGGCTAAGAGAATCTTGAAGTCGAAACTGAAAGCAGATGGCGTGAAGATTTTAACCGCTACAATCATACCTGGAAATTAAAGGAAATTCTGTGATTATGAGATAGATATAACTTGAGAAAGGTTTTCATGTTTGAGCTGATGTCTTCTTCTATCTATGCAGAAATTCAATAGATTAACCACTTAAGCTAGAAAATGAAGAGGTTTAAAAAGTTAACACATCACTGACAAGACTTTTCAGTGTGAATTAACAAAATTTCAAAAGAAGTACTTTTATTTGAATATCCTGATTTTTACATATCGAATTCCATTTAATTTAGGTCGTTTAACTTATCTTCATATATATATTAAGGTTGAAATTAATTGATCTTAAGTGAAGTGATCAGTAGATGTATCGAACATTCATAAAAAGCCAAAGTAGCAATAAAGTAGCAAACTGATAACGTCTAACAGTAAATGTATTTATTCAAACAATATTAACAGACAGAAATTATCAGTCAGTCAATCAGAAAGTAGAACCTGGTACGTAAGTAGATCATTTAAAATTACTTTTTCCCATTAATACATATATATGAACCTTTCAAGCAGAATACCAGAGTAGTAGAGACAGTTACAGTGTAAGTGATAATGTAAAAGACCAAGGATCGAAGTTGAGATTTGAGAAGAAATATAAATAAGTGGAATTAAAACAAAAGCAACAAATTTCAGAGAGAACAAAGACTGAATGCATCCTCTCCACTGTAAACGATTTTGAGACACATCATTCAAAATCTCTAGCCACCTGTTACGAATGTCCAAACCAGGTAGTCGACACATCCGGACATGACTTAGTCCACTTGTCAGTGACTTCATGGATTTCTGCTATGTTTTGGTTTGGCCGCACCTAACTTTCTTCCAACCGATTCCTGCATCGCAAAACATAGCTCGATGAGGCAGTCGTTGGTTGGGCGTTCGCAACACATGTCCCAACCACCTCAACTGATGAAGTTTCAACACTTCATCTATTGGTCTGCCATCCTTAACTAGTACCCGTTTCCTAACAACTGCATTGCTTCGGCGACATCTATCACCGAATACTAGTTACTTACGAATATCTTCTACTCCGACTGGCCATGTTTTACAGCCATATAGTAGGACGGAGCGAACTACTGCACAGTACACTCTTCCTTTGGTCAGCAAACAGATATTTCGCCTGTGCCATAAGTGACGCAAGTTGGCAAAAGCCAGTCGAGCCTTCTGTAACTGTGCTGAGATTTCGTAAGTCACCAGGCCATGAACAGTGGTGAGACTCCCAAGATAAGGGCAGCGTTCCTCACTCCCTACCACTAGTTCCGGTGCCGATACAAGTCAATCCTGAAGCAACATTTTGAATTTCAACAGGGAGAATCGCATGCTTGCATTGTTGCTTATGGTAGTCAGAAGACTCTGCATTCTGTCAGCGTCTTCACGAAATAGAGCTATGTAATCGGCGTATTCTAATCCAACGAGCAAATCTCCGGTTAAATTTCAACTCCTAAAAAGTCAGATGATAAAAGTGTCGTATCTAAAAGCAAGTGAATGACAAAGTTAAATAAGAATGGAGAATGTGGACACCACTTGAAGTAAAGAATTCCGATGACATTTCGGCGTGAGCTTTCATTCCATCAGTAGTGTCTGAGTAGAGAGCAGTTTTAAAGTTAATGTGCTACTTTGATACACCTTTCAATGACAGACTCTGAAGTATTGTTGAAGCTAATATTTTATAAACCATATTAGTTTACTAATTCCTCTGTGATTGTTACAAGATGACTATTGTCCTTTCCTATAGACTGGGACAATGAATGATTGAGACCAGTCATATGGGATTCCGTTCAACTGCCACATTCAACTGAAGATCTCAGTCAATCTCG
Source organism: Schistosoma turkestanicum (assembly GCA_944470395.2). Taxonomy (NCBI): domain Eukaryota; kingdom Metazoa; phylum Platyhelminthes; class Trematoda; order Strigeidida; family Schistosomatidae; genus Schistosoma; species Schistosoma turkestanicum. The sequence goes on from OX103971.1 coordinate 53,743,279, forward strand.
CTACTAAAACTGAATCGCCATTTTTAAAAATTTGGAGACTTGATCCATCGAACCCGGCTGCTCTCCGACTTTAGTTGCGCACTGACAGCCGCAGGAGTTTTATTAATTCGTCATTCAGATGTCTTTGTGGTAGTGGGTAGCGGAGCTGTAGCCGAAGGTAAATTGAACTGTTACCCTGAGTGTTCTGCTAACTGATCCAATCTTCTGGGTGAAATGAAGTGAAAAGTCCTGTCGTTTTCCATGATGGGAACTATATACTGAATGGAGATTAAGTGTTTTAATACAGGAGAGCAGTTTATCAATTATTAATATATAATCTTAAAAAATGAAGATTGAAAACGAATGAACTTTTGTTCAAATTTCATGTAACTAATAAGCTGTCCTATGCAGGGAGAAATAATCAGTTAAATATCGAAGCGTGCAGTTTTATAAAAAAAAATGTACTTGGTCATTCTCTTTACAAAGATCCAAGTATAAAATTTGAGAGTATTATCGAGTGTGATTTATTGACGATGTTAATAAAATGAACAGAAAAACAAAGTAAAATGTTTCTAACTGTAAACTGTTTAAATGTTTGCCAAGTTTTTGAAGATATATCTTATTGGTAAAAAAACATACGAATATTGGCATGAAATATGTAAATAAAATTCAAACGAAAAATCACTCTATCATTGACTGCCATGACAGATCACAAGTGAAAATGAAATACATTCCACAGATTTAGAAATAAAATATGGGACATGATAAACGAGGTTTAAACATGTAAAATAAACTCATTTAGTTGAAAGTGCTTTATTTACGAGTTGAAGATAAGATGTAACAGACTGAGCTAAGCAAAGATTATGAATAGTTGTACACAAAACAGTAATACATATAGAGACTATGTATATCTATGTAAATATAAAAATCCAAACGTCCCAGAAGCTGTTGTGTATAATTTTTAGGCTTTTAAACTATCACCACAAGGAGTCGAATACAGTTGGGCTAATTTTAAAAATCCTCAAAAAACATTCTATCATAGTTATTGATCGGATTGAATAAAGATGAATTGGTGCTTACAAATTAAATTATCTATCGTGTTTGAAATGGATGCATTCACTGAATATTCTGCTTTCAAATTCTGTTTTTTTAACTTCGATTAATAAAGTTAATGTTTTCAGTTCTTCTATATACAACAGATTTACAATTATCTCATTTTACTTATATTTTGTTAGATAGATTATTGAAAACAAATCATCCAGTGTTTGAACTTTATCTAAGAATGCAATACTGAGAATATTGATAAGACTTGCCAGTCTATCAACACGACGTTTACAGTTGTTGTAATGAGTTTTTAAGGTCAGAATTCTCGAAAATAAATATTTCTATGATAATTAAGACAATATAGATTAGTTCACTTCCTGAATGAATAGGATAGCTAAACTGATGATCTCTGTAGTAATACAAGATACTGAGAATCGGGAGGTAATAAAAGCTTTGAAATTCTCACATTACAAGCCGTCTACTAAGTGTCATCAGATAAGAATTCATTATTATCATTATTGATATTTTCCGTTTATAAATTTAATAGTTCAAATATATTTTGTTTTCAACTAATATCACAGACTTTGACCTCAGTTTATATATTTCGGTTTATAAAGTCAGTTAGTATCATTTAACTCTAACACAGAAATTGTGGTTCAAAATATGGTAAACAAAATCTTCAAATAACTTAATTTATTTTCATCAAATGTATACATAGTTTGTCTGTAGACAGCAATCTAATCAAGAATTTATGCGTCGTTGCATTTTGAACTCATTAACTGCACCTCAGTAGGGCTGATACATAAAGATTATTGATTAAAACATCAAAGTACGGTCCACTAGACTGCTTTTAATCAATAAAAAGATAGCATTCAATTGTACTTTATTTTTTTTATTTATAAATGATAAGATCTGTAATATTAAAAGCTCATAAATAGTTTTACTCAAACTTTATGAATCTAGCTTGATAATAGTTTTAACTTATGCAACCTTATATATGATGTAAATAGTTTTCATTTCAGTATACTCTCACATTATGTATACGGTCAACTCACATAGTTGACCGTAATTCCGGTAGTTTATGCAACTAAACACTTTGAGCTGAATCAATTTTGATGCAATAAACTCCAAGCAAGTTAGAGTCATTGGATCGTTAGATACTAATACTAATCGAAAATTGTATCTGTCTAGTTCAGAAAGACAGGGATTTTGTGATCGTTTTCGTCATGAGGTATCTTTAAACTATACATCACGGAAAATCGGGTAGCACGACACCCCTGCTTCATGTTAGTTTCGGGATTGTTCTATAGGCAGTTCCGATGACAATGGATGATCCTCAGAGTTGTTCGTGAAATGACTGAAGGTGATTATGTAGATTGATTGAATTATCTAAAGGCAATACATTAGACATGCAGTTTGGAGTGTGTGAGTTCAACTCACAACAACAGCATGAGACTAAGTTAGAATCGAATAGTTGTTTAATGATCCTTTTTTATAAATCGTTCATCATATAAAGTCAGTCTGCCAAATATCATCTCGAAATGCATACAAACTCTACAACTAATTATAAAGGATATTAAATAATCATACAAATGGTACCGTCGCTTTGTCTTATGAGTGTTGGTAAATATCATGCTAATAATCATTATTTCATCAGCTATTCGAGTTTGATCAATTTACCAACATAATTAAATACTACTTTTGCTTTATTCGTAGACAATCGACGATGAACATTAGTTTTCACGTTTACTCCTTGGATATAAAACTCGTTTAACTTGATGTATAGATTATGAAGAATGAACAAAATCCTTATTATCAGTATGTCTATTTCGATTTAATGCGAGTACAGCTTTTTCATTAAGATCATGAGCAAATCATTGTTAGACCACCATTGGAGGAAACCTGGAAGAACTGGACGGGGTCGTTTCAGTACAGCATTCATATTTAAATATTCATATTTAAATATAATTCTAGATGTATCGTGATGTCAAATTTCGATGAGATTCAAATGCTATTTCATAATAATATTCAGTTGACAAAATACCAATCAAATTTATTATAAGCTTAAATTTTATTCAAAATTCAATAGTTTGATTGTTTAGATGAACTTTAACATAATCTAAATAATTCATGAAATTTATCCTTTTTATATATATTCATTGTTTTCTTTTTCTGACAAAATACTTTACAAATATTCTATCGTTTTATATTCATTATTACTAAATAGTATTTAAAACAAAATAGCTATTGTATTTTTTTCTTAATAAACAACGCCCATGTTTATGATTTGAGCGCATGTTAAACTTTTGAACTTTAAGGAGGAGTAAATAACTCTTGTTCAAAATGCTGGTTCTAATCATTTTTTTTCATTGCTATTATTATTATTATTACTATTATATTTCCTTTGATGTTATTATTTTCGTCTTCATCATCACAGCTGATGTTTATGTTACATTTGAAATGACCTTATTCTCAAAGATTTGTACTTAGATTCCAAACAAAATGTTTAAGAAACAGAATATATATATATATATATATATATATATATATATGAGTTAAAAAATAGATTTAGCCCATATCTACACATAATCTTCTTGTTATTCATCAACTGGTTGATCATCAAGAAAAAACCAGAACTGTTATGTCGCCAAATCTATGTAATGAATGGGGAAAAACGAAGACGAACTGCTGATAACTGTTCAAACACTTTGTACTTTTCAGTCTTTCACATTCGCTTAAACATGCATACTATGCAATCAAGACTGTACATAATGTTTAGTTGTGAATCCATTTGAAATGACTTAAGTATTAACTGAAAGATTATCACTAATAAAGTTGTAATATTTTCATTCTGATCCCGCTAGTCAATAGTTCATAGTAAGAGTCATTAGAAAGGGTAACAGCAGTTCTGCAACGAATTTACTGCATTTAATATTAAATATCTTATAGAGTATTTTAAAACTATGAAATATGAAAACTTTTGCGAAAACTAAAATTACTAGATCACAATCAAAACACTAATTATCTCATATTTCACCAGTGTAGAATCTCACACTTACTGAAACTTTCATAGTTGTTTTATGTTTATAGAATGTCACAGAAAGCAACTCTAATGAAATCAGTGTAAAGTCTATCTAATTCACTTTGCAACTCTACAAAGTAATAAAGATGATCAGTTTTCGTGATACAGTTGAAAATCCGAAAAAAACTGTAGCCGAGGGAAATGTACCGAGTTCTTTTTAAAAGCTTAACCAACATAGATGATCTAAAAAAATTACTATTTGTAATTTTGAGCAGTTTCGATTATAGTTTGAATGAAATAGTTACATGATAAATGTAAGAAAAATATGAGTGAATTTAGTATATCAGATTGTATTCATAAAATTCAACTGTAATATCTACTGACATCTAACTACAGCTATTGCATATTATATAAAGATCCACTCTGAGAAAATAAATCCATCCCTATATCGATACATATCTATATTATAAACAGTAGAATTAGTTCATTCTTAATCAAAAAATAAAATTCAAACAGAAGCGGAAGATAAATTAGTTGCTTAAAATGCAAGTTGCACCAGTAGTACACTTGGGTTCTCGCTAAAACAACAACTTGATTGTCTCAACACTATAACAAAATGCATGCATATACACCAAAGTAGATCAGAAATGAGTTAGTTAAAATTGGTGTATAGTATGCACTGATATTATCAGACAGATATTCACATTAGTGAAATGTCAGATTTGGTCGGCATGATAAATTATATATATATATATATAATAAATTATCATATCCTGGTAACACTCCTCTGCATATTTCACTGATTTTATCACAATCGTTTTACAATTTTTGTAATCATAATTATAATGATAAAAATCAATGAACTGGTCTCAAATAGGTTTTATTTTCCATACACCAGAGAATTAATTTCCATGCATCGAAACATCGAAACATTTTAACAACCTTTTTTTCCCTTATTCACTCATGAATTCACTGTTTTTGTTAATGGAAGAACTTGTTCAGTTAAAAGACTATATTGGAAACTTAGACAAAAATATCACCAAATGAAATAAATATCGCTGCATATTCAATTATTATTATTTGTAACAAGTGAACAAATACTACTACTAATACTACTACTACTGTGGTGCGCGCTACTTATAAGTAGTATATGAGGCGAGTGAAAACGTAATGTCTGGCAGCAGAAGATGGGGGAAGATCAAGAAAGGAAGATTGGGAACACAATGGAATTTGTATGAAACGCATGAATAGTGAAATGTCAGACAATGGATTGATGATGGATTGAAGATTTGCAAATTAACCGTTTACGATATGGTTTTCCTATTTTACTGAGTAACTCTGTAATTTGCGATAAATACAATTCGGTTGCCCTCACCTGTGTTCTCCTTCACTACATTTGGTGTCACTGCCTACACAAAGGATGAAGATTCCATGGCCGAAGGGGTTTGAGGACGGGGATTTGCGAAGCTACCTGAAGGAATTTGAGGCTGTGGCGGAGCTGGTGGGGGTGAAGGAACCGAGGGCGAAGTTGTTGGTGCTTGGGACGCTGCTGAGAGGTAGCGCAAAGGCCGTATATAACATCTTGGACGGTGCTGACGGGGAGGCGACGTGGGAGACGGCCACCGGGTGGCTGATGACGGAGTTTGACAGCCCAGTGGACAGGGAGAAGGCGCTGCAGGAGTTCCGGTTGGCGAGGCTGTCGGCTGATGTTGACCCGCTGGTGCTTGCTGTGGAGCTCACCACGCCGTGCTCTGCCGAAAATCTATGAGGAGTCAGAGGCACAGTTGTTGACGTCGCAGTTTATCGAGAGTGTGCGTGCCGCCTTGTCCCAGCAGCTGAGACTAGTAAACGCAGCGCGACCTATGGATATCAGTGAACTGGCGGTGACTCGTCAGCTGATGACACGAACAGTAGCTCCGGTCGGGTGCGGAAAGCAGGACATAAATACTGTCGAGAAGAAGATTGAGGAGCTGGAGCGTAAGGTTTCAGCATTACGAGTGGATCATAAAAGGAACGATAAATGTTACGTTTTCACTCGCGTCATATACTACTTATAAGTAGCGCGCGCCACACTACTACTATTACTACTACTACTGTTTGAATTTTCTAACGATCACAAATTGTAGTTTCGCCTTTAAAATGATATTGTATAACAAAGAGCTTTATCATATCTAATGGCTAGAATTGTTTGAATAGACTCTTCAATGAAAATAAAGTGTTATAAAAAGTTTGTTATTAAGTTTACTTTGTAATTATTTTGTGATAAGCAGACAATTATTAATTGTATGAATATTATTCATAGCATTCATTATCTTTGTTTAACATTAATTCTTGGTATGAAACGTTGAATTCAGTACTCTTCAAAGAATCTTATCATAAATTACATACAATTGATTAAAGTTTAGCCCTTTTAATGATGTAACTCAAGAATATAGTACAACTACTTGAACATTCGATAAATACAAACATTTTTACGGCATCTACAATGCGCATTATATTTATCTGAAACTGTAAAATACTTTGATGACAGACACTTAGGAATAGTTGTTGGTTGTTCGATCATTATGTTTATCTTAGTCAGATACTATGTAACTTCAGCCTTTGGTTGGTTTGCGTTTAGCCCGGAAGCGCCTTGTGTGCTGGGGGTGTGTGTGTGAGGAGCAGAGTGTAAGATTATCTAGAAGAAGAAAGAACAAGAAAAAAAGATAAGCTGACGACTCAGTAAGCACATGAAATGCACTTACATGCACTATAGGCATAAATAGACAGCAACCAGAAATAAAGCCAGTGCGAGATCAAGACAAAGTGATAAACGAAACTAGGAGTTAATATAGTAAGGTTTCGAATGCTTTCCAACTAATTTATTCAATTTCGGAAGCCTAATTTTTAAGACTATGGTATTGGAAATGTTAAAAACTTAATTCAACTCATGATGTAACATATAAACAGAAAAATCATCTACAATACTACTCATAAGGCTAAATATAAACCATTTATCACTTTCTGAGTCTCTTGATTAGAATGTGACTTATAGGTCAAAGACTCGAGTTTACTCTTAACATATTTTTTATAGATTACAATGTATTGATTTATCAGTGAATAATTCAAATTTCAATAAACCCAGCTATTCAAAATATTCGCACCTGTTATTAACAATTATTTCTAAAGAATGAAAATACTTATGACTCTATGAGCGGTTAGATCATCTGAACTCAGTTACTTTGAACAGATCTCAAATGAACTACACATCTGTTATATGAGACTAATCAGGTTTGATGAATTCAAATCATTCACCATTATGATATTGGGATAATCTTATGAATAAACATCAAGATGGCAATGTTGATGATATCATGTTTGAAACAAATTATTAATCAATCATTCAAAAGAACAACATTTGAAAAATATATATATATATGATTTTAAGAGGTCATTTAGGGAAACAACTGGAATTGACCTCAAACAACAATCAAATCAGGTCATATTTAGTACTAGAATAATAATGTCAAAAATATGTGAGGTGATTAACGAAATGCTAAACTAAGTAGGTCAAATAGTGACCATAATACTAATCAATCACTAAGCGTTGAAGTGAAAACAACATTTTAGCATACAAAAAACGAGAACTTACTAAAAAAACAAAACAACATTTCAATTCTGGTTTCTTAAAAAGAATTTAGGTCATTTTGACTTTATTCTTCAACTTTTGGTTTTGTTTTTCAATCATTCTTCTCAAAGTTGAGTTACAAAACGGCTTAATATGTTATTGATCAGACTTAAGTTTTGTAAAGCTTTTGTTTATCGGCCATAAAACAATGAATCGATTAAAGTGGATTTCGTTAGGCAAACCAACCATTTAACTCACTCACCTGGAAATGTCATTTCGAACACTGAGCGTTTACAGTCAACTTTAAGTAGATGGTTAACCCTATAAATTTATAAATTAATTGAGAAACCCCTAGATAAATCTAAAAATTTATTCACAAATAGGGTGAAATAAGATGGACTGTACTGTAAGATCAGTTTTGAAGGCTTTGTTTGTGAAAATCTCCACATGTATGTATTTGTAATTCGTTCTTATTGATTCCTTCACTTGTACATTTTGTTAGTCTGTTCAGTTCCATTTGAGATGATCAGATTTGTATTTTATTAAAGTTTCTATTTATTTTGCCTTCACTGAGTTTCTATGTATCTTTCACAACAGCATTTATGTTGTTTAAGTTGATACTTAGTCATGGCGACAGCCATATTGATTTGTGCCTCCTTTGATTGAGTCGCTTGTATCGAGTGGAATTGTGCACTTTGATTGTGAATTGAAGCACTCTTGCAGAAAACTAAATACTGTGTTATAAAGCAACCAAATATTATCTTTCGAATGAATCTGATCTATTCAGAAAGGATAGAATAACATTTATTTGTTGCTGCTTATTTGATTAATTGAACAATTGTTGATGGAATAACTGATTGGTAATATTTGTTTAGGTAATGATATACATTTATATTTATGATGAATATTAGAACCGTCATTTACCAAAATCACTGGTTTTGGTTTCAACTGGGCAAGGCAAGTATCTAAACTACCTAGACAGTAGTTATTCCTCAGTCCAAACCTCATTTTGGATCCTACAGTATTGCCCAACATCGCAATGATCCAAAAAACATCAAATTTACATTAAAATTTTAAACTATTAACACTGAAACTAAATCCTACTTCGAAATCTAAGCAGAACAGTGATAATGATAACATTAACAAATATGAACAAGATTATCATTTTCGATAAGGAATGAAAAAGAATCATCTTTAAATAGCCTTAAATTGACCTGACCAGATTTAGCATTATATATATATATATATATATATATATATATATATATATATATAACTTGCTAACTAGCTACAAGGTTAGTTTGACTTAATGACCGCAAGAATAGCATAAATTTAGCTTATTTTTCAGCATATATTTATATATGAAAGAGTGAGCAAAGAGAGAAAGAGGAGAATTTTGGTAAACAGGTTAGATCGAAAATTTCAACGATGACCTTACAATTTCCTGATTTAACAAATTTGGATATTAATGTTCATCATCATCGTCATCATCTTATTATTATTATTATTATTACTGTTAGTGATAACAATAGGGGAAAACTAAATCCGACAATGTTAGCATGATGTAAGAAAAAAAAACCAGTTAGAAGAGAAAAAAACAAGTAATAAACAACTTTTTAACCCCATTTTTACATTTTCAAACAAAAACCATATGAGTTATCATAATAGATAGAATGATAAGACAGAAAATACAATGATCATTTTTGAAATTCAAATAGTTTTCTCTTCTCACAATTATCTTCGACCATCTTCAACATGTTAAATAAAGAGTAAAATAAAATTTCATAGTTTGATTGTTTTTATTTTTTGAAAATCATTTTACCTTTGAGCTACTATTTTTTCCAATGAAAACGTTTTGATAATTTAGGTAGAAAAGTGATGAATAATCGATACCAGTAGTATAGAGATCTGTTGTAAAAGGAATTGAGAGTAATTAAGTTTCAAATTAAATGAAATTTGAGCATTCATAAGCAGTAACACAATATGAACGAGAGAAATTTCATTAACAACTGTAATGTAAAGAAAAAATTGTCTTTCATCTAAAACTACCCAACCTCAATGCATATATGATCACTACGAGAATAGAATAAAAATCCCTCCAACATCATTCTTTTGCATGCAAACTTTAAAATCGGTGACACTGACACAGATGTCCTGATAACTTATCCACAACTAAGTCTTCAGCTCAATATTTCTGTTGACTTTCAGCTAACGATTTCATATTTTCCTTTCGAAGTATATTTTCTATCGTTAATGTACTATTTTTCATGGTATTTATTATTTGTATTCTTTCAAATTTCATTTTGCTAATTTTCTACGTTACTGAGTCAAATTTAAGTATGATAACTTTAACTAATATACATTTTGCATTATAGGGTTGTGGAGATTATTAAGTTACATTGAAATCATGAATCGATCAGTGTCAGACCACCATTAGAAACCTCAAAACACTGGACGGCCGTTTCGTCCTCATACTGAAATCATCAGCAGTGCTCGCCTACAACTTCCGCCACTTGTATAAATCGAACCCAGGATCTTCGGTCTCGCGCGCGAAAGCTTAACCTCTAGACAATTGAGCCGGCATCCAGCGGTGTTAATGTCTAACTTCGATCAATCCACGATCTTGCGCAACCTCATTCACTGTCTTCGGTGAGCACTGCTTCACGCCTGAACAGGTCTATTTACACTATGAAACTGTAGCGATCATTTGTGGACAACACAACAAAAAGGAAACAAATTAACTCTATTCAGAATAGTTTATTACTGTAGTAGGGTTTAATTTACGAAAAGCAATCACTGCTAAATATCTCTTTTAAACAGAAAAAAAATAGGAAGTTCATTTGTAAAAAGAAGCTTTACAAAGAAATTGATTAAGTGTTGTGTATGTGTTCACAGCAATCATAAGTTTCATTTTATTTGTCATATGGTTAGTTGTATGTTTTTGCATTTTAATATCCACATGTTTTGTGATTGTATCAATAGGTATATTTCATATCAAATGAATTATTCGTATCATCTGTATTGTACAATGGTGAGTAGTATACTCAGTGAATGATTCTCACATGTTCAGTTCAAATAAATAAAGTGAAATTATATTATTGTTAATAAACATGGTGTTTATTATCAATGAAATGAATAAATTTTATTATTTACTTTGACAATGTTTATTTAATGCATTTTTATTGTATCAAAGTCTCAAATTTAACTTTTTAATCTCAATACTCAATAATACAAACTGAAATGCATTACGGGGTTGTGAAGATTGTTAAGTTACACATTTTTGAAACCATGAATCGATCAATGTTAGACCACCATTAGAAACCTGGAAGCACTGGACGGCCGTTTCGTTCTGGTATGGGACTCCTCAGCAGTGCGCATCCACGACTCTTGCATCCCGCAGGATTCGAACCCAGGTAATTTAGGCGAACGCCTAACCACCATGTTTATGACACACTGAAGATAATATGCAAAATTCCGTATTTTACTCACTTATTTTGGCATTTCTTTGCTGATGCTTGAACAGTGGGTAGTTTATTGAGGAAAATTTCAATATCCATCAGAACATTTCTAGAGAGATAGAGAGAGAGAACAATTCAGAGATTATTTAACTAGTCATGATCTTTAAAAAATAAATTAAATCAATTCATACAAACAATTTGATCAAATTTAAATGTATATATACATGGATAATGAGGAGGGTATTCAAATAAAAGAAACAAGTATCCAAATCATTGATGATACTTATTGTTAGTGTCCATTTAAAGGGTTTCATTCATTTATCTTTATTTAGGATTTTACTTTTTAAATATAACTCGTATACAATGCAACGATATGAAGAGTCAATTGCACTTTTAGTCTTCCACGCTGAAATCACTGTCCACATTACTGATTGAAGAAAGCATAAAAACTTGTTTGTAATAGTCTTGTTTCACAAGTGTTAACAAGAATGAATTTGTAACATATTCTAATTAACGTATAACTTTATTGTACAATGATAACACATGAATCTTATGATAACGAAAATGTCATTTTCAAATAATATTGTTTTCTTAACAAGAATAATTAATGAGTTACTTGTTAAACATACATTACATGTTATAAATAATCATAAACCATGTAACGTGATTGTATACTTATTTGTCAAAATCTTATCATTGTCATCATAGACTCAATGTACCTAGACCTCATATCCATCAACTAAAAACTATCAGTAGTTATTAGTCATATAATACATTACTTTTTCAGATCATCTTTATCAGTACATCACTTTGAAAATTTTTATTAATTTGTCGAACAGTTCTTTATTAATAGTTCCTTGTTTTTTCAGGGTTTTATAATTTGTAAACTTTATGAATATTGAACAATATTTAACAAAAACCTATAGAATCGGTTGGCTAGATACTATCAACAACAACCTAATATAGCAGGAATTAAAACAGATCCTAGCTGAGGAAGAAGAAAGAAGAAAGGCGCTGGAAGAAAGAGCGCCGGCGGAGGAAATCACTCATCAGCGTCACAAGGCAGAGTTTAAATGGTTTGAATTATTTTTACTGATTAGCGCTTTTTTAGCGAGTTAGTTTTCTACGGGATGTGGTTGACAAACCTTCATATATTTAGGCATTGGATCTGATACAGGTGTGATGACGTGGATAGACAAAGCAAAGACAGCATTTCTACAATTGAAGAACATCTGGAACTCAAAACAACTTTCAACCAAATCTGAAGTCAGAATTTTCAATACAAATGTCAAAACACTTTGACTGTATGGAGCGGAAACTTGGAAAACTGCCAAAGCCATCATCTAGAATGTACAAGTATTTATTAACAGTTGTCTACGCAAAAACTTCGGATTCGTTGGCCAGACACCATCAGCAACAACCTATTGTAGGAGAGAACGAATCAGATTCCATTGGGGGAGGAAATTAGGAAGAAGTGCTAAAGGTGGGTAGGACACACATTGAAGAAAGCACCCAACTGCGTTTCAAGACAAACTCTCACTTGGGATCTTCAAGGCCAAATGGAAAGAAGCAGACATAAGAACACATTACGCCTAGGAAGTGGAAACAGACCTGATAAGACTCAACAGCAGTTGTGTAGCACTGGAAAGGAAGACCTGGGACAAAGTTGGTTAGAGAATGCTGGTTGGCGCCATATGCTCCATTATGGGTAACGGGAGTAAAAGTCATAGTTCAATCTCAGTTTTAGTTTATATCTCTTGCACAAAGTACTACTTTTCAATTAATAAATGTTTTTAACCACTGTTCTCCGCGTTGATAAAAACAAATTTTTAACTGTCTTTTGTAGTTGTATATCATGAACACGGTTGTAGTAATGAATGCAGTTCTTAAATATCTCGTTCCGAATCTGTAAAAAACATTGATTCAAATTATTAATTTAAATTAAGCATAAATTTGTTGCATGAAATGTGATGCCAATACAATTACTTAAGTGTTATCTAGTCTAATAAAAGTCAGTTATAGATTGAATAGTTTGACGACAGTATCTTTCACTGTCTGATGAAAGTTAAAATGTAACTTTTTTCTCAGACGATGGTCAGCTATGAAAACCAATGCTGAGAAAGAAATGTAAATTCGGAACTTTTAACGCATGTGACACCTAAAACTAAAATATGGCTATGTGTACAAATCAAGGCCACTAATTTTAATTGTTTTGAATGCGTTCAGTATGATTTCTGTTTGACTTCTGAATTCTGTCAAAACTAAATTAAACACAGCATTTAAAATATTATAATCAAACTCTAATAGTGATAACCTATGAAGATAGAATACGTTAAGTTAACAGATGTGAACTGATGAAGTGTACATATTAGCATTAAGTAGCTTTTTTTTTAATCAGGCATTCACATAATCAAGGTATCAGTACTAAGAAATATTAAAGAAAAAAATAACCTTGTTCTTTTTTCTTGGTTTTAATCAAACAGTCTGATGATGTTAGACTTTTGATACTCAAAAGTGTAACAACAAGGTGCCTCAGGTATTTCTAATACATTATTTTAGTGTGTGATAACAAGCTTTACAAAACTAAAACTAAAACAAATCGACATATCCTAGAAGTCTACTTAGTCAGTATACCCCTTTAACACCATATTCATATCAAAGAGTTTTTGTCGCATTTATCAAATATTAAACTATGAAGTGATTTTATTTTAATATAATATAACCTTGATCTAGTGTAGACAGGTCATCTAACAAACAATAGAATCAATTATCAACTGAAAATTTATAACCAACTGAAATCATAGTCAAAAATCTTTTTTTTTCTCAAATAAAGCTATTGAAAATACTTATGCCAATATTAATATGAAATATTTCAAGAATTTTAGTTGGACTTATGTCTATCTCTACTACTAAATGGCATATTCTATGTGACTTGAACTCTCTGAATGATAATCATTTAGTGCTTAATTAAGTTGTGGTCAAAAATTTTGCTTATTTTATAGGTTCACATTTAAACTGAATGATATCTTTTACTTAGTAGAATAATATTCATATCTTTACATTAGAGTCAATTACAGAAAACCAAGAATCACTGACTAACTACTTATCCTGGTACGAGTCTTCTCAGTAGCATGGATACACGACCTAACCTAAGCGGATCGAACACAGTGCCTTCAGTCTCACAGGGAGTGTTTAACCATTAAACCGATAAGCTAGTACATCTAGCTTCATTCAATTCACAAAATTTCTCGACTACCTTCCATTGTATTCACTAGATAACTATCCCACACCTAACATGGTCAAAGTAAGGGGTGCACACTTTAGAAGAGCCATATGCCAGGTGTGTTAGCTTCCTGGCGTTTTTTCGTTTTCAACAATTGTCTAAGATGAATTTGTGATGTAAACTATAAAAAGTCAACAATCTCCACAAACTCTTATACAGATATTGCTATTCATAAAATTTTAACGTGGTAATATGTTTAGAGAAAAAAAATTGTCTGGCTTGATCATTAAAAGCTTACAAACAGAAAGAAACCACATCAACTAAATATGATAATTTGCCTGTATTTATTTACAATGACGTATACTAGAATCAAGTTACACGCCAGAAAAAAGCTCATTTATATCAATAATGTCCTTTCGCTAACTTTTAAAGTTGAATTAATATACAACAAACTAATAGAGAAAATCAATTACTCTGCGTAAACTGATGTATAAAGTTTCTTTATGTATATGGAATTTTCAAACTAATGAAAAAATGATGGAATCTAATGTTTACACAAATTGTTTATGAAGATACATTCAATTTAAAGCTGACAGTTTTATTTTACACTAAAATGAAACATCAGTTCTGTGTACCTTTTAGTTTTTAGTTGTTCTTTATGTGAGATGGAACGAAACATCATTTCTCATTTAAATCAAATATTGTGTGACGAATACAAAGTTCATCGTTTTTTTTGCGCAATGTTACAACAATTAAATCATCATGTACATCTCGATATAGTCATGAACAGCAATATCATACAAAACCACTGAAATAATATACTCACCAACAAATTCATTTGTCTAATATAATCTCACAGACAAATATGAGTGAGTATCAAGCCTTAAAAAAAATTAAAAATTATATCATATAACATCACATCATGTGAAACATACATTCTTAACTTTATATTCCATAATTTCATATCAATTCCACTTAGAAAAAATATTGTATACAATACAAAAACACTTTATAATAGTTATAGGTCAACAAATGATTGATTTTTCAAAATGTATGCTAACTAAGAAATCATACCTTGAACTTCATATAAATGAGATTGATGTATCAGTTAATCAGGTTGTGAATTTTGGGGGAATTCATGTTATTTTAATCAACAAATTCAATGTGTTTTTCGGATTATTTTTTTTTATTCAGCAGTTAAGGGCGATCAAAATGTAGTTGGAAATTTCAAATTCATGTTTCATCAATCGGTATATTCGGTTACTCCTTATAAATGGTTAGTAGACTATGTTACCAACCTAGATCGCTACAATAAACTGTGACTGAAATGTGAAAAAAGAGGATTTCTCTGAAAATATTTAATATATATTATTTATCTACAAAATGTCTAGTTTCCAAATTATCTAGAGATTTCAAACTAAAAGCTTTATAATTACTAAGCTTATGTATTTTGGAGTATATATGCAGGACAGATTAATACAGTCTCTAGCCAATCTCTGTTCTCAAACATTATGAAATCATTTATGAAATGATACAAAAATATTATCACACTTAGATTGGGTAACCTAACAGTCAACAAAAATGAAACATTTCTCAGTTGTGTTCACTTTCTGAAATTTGCTTACTCATCTAATCCTATAAGTTGGTGGTGGAGAGAGAAGCATCTAAAGATCGAAATACATGACGCTATCAGAGAATATGAAGGACAAGAAGAGATGTTAGAAGTAGCTAATAATGTGATTGTATTGTAAATGGATGTTTGAAGATTAGGAGTACATATTTTGTTAGCAAATGGTTTACCTTCTTTACGTAAATGGTAATTCATCTTGTATTGTTGTCGTCATTAATTACCGTGGTAATTTTCCAGGTTTGAACTCCATACAGAAGAACTCTCAAAGTTAGAGTTTAAACGCTGACTTTATTCTTGTGTGATATCTCTTTACAGTTCCAGACATTTTTAATTGTAAAAATTTTTTCAATTAGAGTTATGAAGCTTAGTGTTTTTACTCATTAAAATCATCAACCAATCATTGTTAGACCACCATTAGAAACCGGGAAGCATTGGATGGCCGTTTCGTTTCGGTATGGGACTCATCAGCACTGCGCATCCACGACTCCTGCACCTCACAGGATTCGAACCCAGGACTTCGGTCTTGATCAGAGTTAGACAGTAACACCATCGAATGCCAACCCAGTGTTGTTCGCACGCAAGACGAAAGGTCCTGGGTTCGAATCCTATGATTTGCAGTAGTCGTGGACGCGCAGTGTTGGTGAGTCCCATGCTAGGAACGAAACGGCCATCTAGTTATTTTAAGTTTCTAGTGGTGTTCTAACAACGATTGGTGATGTCAATGTGTAAATTATAGAAATGTTACCTTCACTTTTCGATTCCCGACTTCATATCACCATCAAATCCTCTTCTTTTATCACTGACACTAATTGGGACTGGGACAGGCCATCGATAGTTAGTTTAGAAATTTCTAACTGACATTTCGTTTGATTACCAAGATGTTCTAATAACCCTTATAAGTGAATAAGTTACTTATGTTTATTACCATTAGTGTAGTACAGTCAGCCGACCAACATTCTCCAGCCAACTCTGTTTTAGGCTCTCCCTTCCAGTTTTTCCCAAGCTGGGGCTTGTCTTGTGATTCATTTAGGTGCTTTTCTCAAGGTGTGTCCTATCCACCCCCAAGATCATCTTCCTAACTTCCTATTCCGCTGAGATCTGATTTGTTCTCTCATACAGTAGGCGGCTGCAGATGATTTCTAACCAATGGACTCTCAGTATCTTACATAGACAATTATCAATAAACACCAGGGTCTTTTCCACTCCATACACTGGTGTCGAAGAAGTTTTATTATGTTATCCTGTCCACGCTGTCTAATGCTTTCTCATGGTCAATGAAGTTGATATACGGCGGTGAATTCCATTAAATTGATCGTTCCACAATGATCTGAAATGTCGGTTGGTTGGTATATGATTGATCTTTATTGAATTCAGTCTACTGATCTTGGAGTTTGGTTCATCAACACCATGCTGAAGACTTTTCCCGGCATTAAGATAAGGATGATTCCTCTGTAGCTCTTACATTTGCTAAGATCTCATTTCTTTAGTATCTTGATCAGGTATCCTTCTTTTCAGTCTGTTCGTACTTGTTCTCCCCTTCAAATCTTTCTGAACAGAACGTTAGACATCTACTTTCAGTGAATTAGCTGATGTGTAGTCTAGTGCCGTTGCCTTTCTGCGCTTGATTTGTCTGATGGACATCACAAGTGAATAAGCATTTTTATTCATGATCCATATGAACATAAATAGCATACTAAAATAGACCGTGAAATAAAATTACAAATTGTTTTTATCAAGAAACTGATGTGTGTCATTTAACATTCAAACTGATTTATACTCATGCAATCATCAGTGTTTGCGTTGTTTTGCGTTGTTACTTGATGGGTACAAATATGAGCAGTTGTTCACTAGAGCATTGAAATCAGAATTAAAAATTACGAAAACTTATTCATTAAAACATTTTAAAAATGTACGTGATAAACAACGAACATTTTATGAGTAATTATTCCATAAATGAGGATACTTGTATTCTGTAAATAATAAATAAAATTTAACTGTTGTCTTTATTAAGCTTTTATTCAGGTTACTGTCAGCTTGTAAGTGTTTTAGTGGGGCTCTTGTCAAGAGAAAATGGAACAGTTAACAAATTAAACTTTTACTCATACTCTTTGAAATCTAGAAAATTTCTGAAGTAACTATTATTGAGTGCTAAGGTATCGAAAACATATTTTATGGATTGATTCTGGTGTGACTGGACTATTTGTGTGTCAAGCGTTTAGAAATGAGAGTAGTGAAGTTCATTAAGTTGCTTAAATAATAGAATAAATTTGATTTCACATTCGAATTTTTTAAAGTTAAATATAAATTCCCGTACATATATAAAATAATTTAGAATGATCTCATTTCTGACAGGTTTGACGCTTATCGCTCAATGATATCGATGCTTGTATGGAGTTCGATGATGGGTCGTGATTTACTTACGTCTAAGATTTCTGGTAAGATAGATGATGGAATGACTAGACTGTCAACATTACAGTGTTGAAGATTTTATAAACTTGGATAATTTAAAGCTAGAATATGTTGACTGCCTAATTGTTATCTCTAGATAACCTGTTCAATAGGAACTGTAACCAGCAGTCGCTGAAGGACGGATAGGATCTAAAATCACATCAAACAAGGTTAGTTTAACACCTCACACTAAGAGAGAACACGAAGTGGTAGCCACGGCACTCTTTTATTTGAAAATTAAAATACGCGGGGTTTGTACAGAAAAGGGTGGCTAGTTTACCAAAGTCTTATGAGTCATCCTGTAAGTTCAGAGCACTCAGGGACTGTTCTTCAGCTTCCAAAGCGTTTATATTTGATCGCCCTGAAATAGAAAGAAAACAGAACTGGTCAGCAACATCATACATGGTGATTTTGACTCCGTTACAGAGTATTAAAATCTTCGATTTCATTATGAAATAAAATATGTTCAAGCATAGTTATCGTAGCAGAGTGTGAAAAAGTAAAGAGAACACTGATTTTAACAATGTTCCTTTTGCAGAATGAAACAAAGAAGTTATAATTAGGACGAAGCAAAATATAAAGGATTCTTTTACCTTATTAAAATAATGGTTAAAAATACTTGTATTCTTATAGTACTGATTATAAACTTCAAATAATATTTTAATTGACCCTCTCTATGTTTTTGTGCACATTTCTAGGTACATAAAAGTAATCAGAAGAAACTTACAGGATAATTTCCTTCGATTCATTTCACGCTTTAAATAACAACCATTTCATTGATAATTCCACACATAATGTCACTCTAACAGATCTAAAACCTAACTTCTTATTCATGAAACCCCTAATCATTTTAAACTATGACTTTAAAAGTAGTATGTAAGAATATTAGTCAAAATATACAGAATAGTCTTTTTTTTAAAAAAAAAATTAACTTTTAACAGCTAATATTGATTCCCGATGAAAAATGACTTCCATAAATTGCTTCGTTTTTTTTGTCTGCCTTCATTCCTCGACGAATTAAATTTGTATGCATGATATGTAAATGTTTAAAATGTTTTTACAATTAAAAAAAAACTTCTTGTTTACATGAATTGTTAAAATGCGTACTTCACAATGATCACTTCAAACTATAATTTTATTTTATTTCATATCGTTTACATTGTTGTTTTAACATGTTCACACAATTATACACATACTTTAACAAGTTTTAATGTTCAATTTTTGCTCATAAGCAATGAAACTCATTTGTTTATGTATAACAATACTCTATTGATGAATAAATTTAGATTTCCTGTCTATTTGTATAAACCAGTGATTACATAACTCTCCAGTGTAGAACTACAAAAATTTTCACGAATATTGATTAATGTATAAGTTCATTTTTAAAACCACATTTAATGAAGATAATTTATGACATTGAAATACAATCAATGTTGAGTAAAATGGTTTCAAGGAAACTCTACAATTTCCATAACCTTAGCATGAAAATTCATTTACGTCTTAAACTCACTGGATTAGGTAACTAAAAAGGAAAAAATAGATTGGAATATCTTAGAAAATATAATAAACTTTTAAAATACTAACTAATAAAAATTAATAGTACTATTCTGATGATAAAATGATGACAATATTCTTTACCATATATAAACATTGTCTTAAGACATTTTTTTAGGTGATATAAATGTAAATCCACCTCTTTGTTCATCCTACTTTTACTAGCCATGATCTGACGTCATAAAGTTCACCATCGGAATAGTGGAAAGTTGAAGTCTCATGATGAAACCTGAGTTCCTTCGGAATTCATGAAGCCAATGCGCCTCCTCACAACTAAAACAATCATCGTTATAGGCACAAAGAATCTTCGTACATTGTAGGAGACCGGGAGTCATTCAAGCTGCTGCGGAAATGAAAAGATACAACTTGGTGGTACTTGGAATCAGTGAAACGCAATGGACATAGGCTGGAAAGAAATGATTAGCTTCAGGAGAGACGTTGTTATACTCCGACCATAGAGAAAAATATGCCTCACACACAAGGAGTTGCACTGATGTTATCCACAGAAGCACAAAACGCACTGATATGATGGGAATTTCATGGACCTAGGATAATCAAAGCATCCTTTAAGGCAAAGAAATATTGGATTACAATGAAAACAATAAGAATGAGGACGTTAAAAATCAATTCAATGAGAGAAACGTCCAAGAAAAGATCTAAGCAAGTTGAGTGGATGGATGGAATGGACTACACCGCATATGAGGACGTCATGGGACGATATGGGCTGGGAGAAAGGAAGGAAAATGGCGAGAGGTTTAAAAACTTATCTGTATTCAATAAAATGATTATAGGTGGCACAATATTCTCACACAAACGCACACAAAAAGCTACATGGATTCAAACAGACCACACTACACAGAACCAAAAATGATCACATCTAAATCAACAAGAAGGACCAGGGAAGATGTAAGAATGAATAAAGGAGCTGGCATAGCTTCAGATCACTACCTGATGTTGGCCAAGTTAGAACTGGAGCTGAGGAAACTATGGACAGCTTGACGAACACCGTAACATATGTTTCAGATGGCTTATCTTCGGGATACTGACAAACTCAACGAATTCAATATATCTTTCAGCAATAAGATTTCAGGCTTTTCAAAATCTACTCAATGAAGTGGTAACTAACATGGAGAACAAATGGGAAGTGACCAAAGACAATTACTTTGACATTTCGTCATCACAAGAAATGGATCACGGTTTATGCTCCGGATAAAGTTCAAGAAAGAAAGAACAAGGATACAATGATCAATATCAGCCGAAAAACAGCAGAGGAAACCACAGCACAAGCTGAATACACAGAAGCAAACAAGCAGCTGAAGAGAAGCATCAAAACCGACAAACGTAAATATGTGGAAGATCTAACAATGAGAGCAGAAAAAGCTGCAAGAAAAGGAAACGTGATACAACTGTACGATATAACGAAGAAGCTTCCTGGAAAATATCGTAAACCATAACGACCCTACAAGAACAAGGAAGCTAATGAAGTACAGAGAAACAGGTGAATAGAACACTTTGAAGAACTCGTGAATAGACTATTCCTACTGAACTCAGTCAACAATTGAAGAAACCGGTATGTTCATCAGACAAACCAAGTGTGGCAAAGCAGAAGGACCAGACAACATACCAGCTGATGCATCAAAAACAGACACAGAAGTAACTACAAAGATGCTCCATGCTCTGTTCAGCAAAGTTTGGGAGGAAGAGCAAGTACCAACAGACTAGAAAGAGGGGCGCCTGATCGAGATACCAAAAAAGGCGATCTCAGCAAGTGTGAGAACTACAGAGGCACCCCTCTCCGCTCAATACCAGGAAAAGTCTTCAATTGAGTGTTGTTAAACAAACTGAAGGATTCTGTAGACGCCCAACTTTGAGGTTAACGTTACAGATTCTATAAAGATCGATGGTAGATCAACCAAATCATGACACTACCGATCATTATGGAGTAATCAAGTGAGAAAACTCACCATTGTATCTCAACTTCATTGACTACGAGACAGCAATGGACAGCGCGAACAGGATGACACTGCCTGAGAAGATAGTCAACATCATACAGAATTCTTTCGACGGATCAAACTAAATGATCATACATGAAGGACAGCTTGTTCCAAGTGAAGACCGGTATCAGGTAATAAATTACTGATTAAACTGAAAATTTTAAGTTGAAATATATATATATATATATATATATATATATATTAAAAAATCATTTGAACATTGTACATGTTGCAAAAAAAATTGTCTTTCATATTCTGAAATCATCCAACTTGAACACATATAGTGCACATTAATCAGAAATTAAAATCAATCATTCGAATTAAATTTTTTATTGAATTATAGCATTAAAATTACTGATACATTAACACTAAAATGAACATATGTTTACTAATGTTAAAGATGTATGACTGAGCGAAAAAAAACGGTAGTCAAATCACCATATTGATTTTATCAGTTTACCAATAGTACTTGATATGTGTATACCATTCAATTTGCCTGACAGTAACTATTCAATAGAAAATGTAACGAATGACACACAAATGAAATTATACCGTCACATTGTTAGGTTTTTTGCTGATTACTAAGAAATATGAAAATGATTGCATGACTCAGTAAAAAATAGATTCTGACTTTTTAGGGAAATCAATCAATCAATCAATGAGAAACGTTTATTGGGCGTAGATTATCATAAATCGTTATCCTAAATTTACGTGGTTAAAGCATTAGTTAAAAATAAAATTAGACATGTATTAATCAGCGTAGAAAGCTATTCAGACTATTTTGATATTAAAATTAATCGCAGGTAGTAAGTATACTTGAAATCAAAGAAACAACTCTGCACTTATGGTTACAAATCATGTTTAACCACAATATTTTTTGTAAATTATGTAATTAACTTGAAGGTGAACATTATCGCTTTCTATGTTAAGCACACTTTATTCGGAAAAAAATATATACACACAAGGTAAATCAATATAACAACAATTGCGATGTATGGATTACTAAGAGCTTAAAAGTTTTCAAATTTCTTTTACATATCTTGGTACAATCAATTAATTTTTATAGGAATTAATGTTTTGATTGAACAGAAAAAAAAAGACTACCACACCAAATTATAATCAGTTAGAGTAAAGTATTTTCTGTTTAATGACCCATGATTGTGATATACCTACCAGTAGTTACACACACTCGCACACACTCACACACACACACACGTTGAACATCTAACACTATGACCACTAGATTCAACATCATGGTGTCTATAATTAGAAACTAGTCAAATTTTTTTTTAAAGCAATTTCATTCATTAATGTATCCCATTTAAAATTTGCTGTGTGTAATTTCTAAATTAACTTAAATGTCGATCGTCAACAAAAAAAAATTACAAACTAACACAAAGTGAACAATGAAAACATTGAATATATATACATAATGTGATCATTAATTAAACTAATTGACAGGATATCATAAATCTAGGTCTCATATTTGTTAATATTTTACAGTAAAAAAAATCTTTTATTCATCACTCTGAAAAAAAATAGTACTTTTCAACACTTTATTAAAAGAGTTCAAATTAGAATCACAAAGGCAATATTCACTTCCATGACGTAATTAAAAACCACTGGTGATATGAAAAGACCAAGTGTAAAAAAAGTAAACTGTGATCTTTGAAAGTTCAATATAAAAGGAACGCTAACAGTTTGGTATTCATGTTCTTGACATTGTTAATAAATCATCTAAACTGTGCTGTTTTCCTGCTACTATATTGATTAAGAACCATTTCACAAAGTACGTTTCTTTAGTCTAATCGTAAGTTGTGGAATTACTTTCCAGTAGATCCTGGATAGTATTGTAGCAGTGATTCAAGTCCCATAAAAAATGGTAATCACTTACATTGACTTTCATGTAATAACACCAATATTATTAGTTTTGCATAGCTGATTCACTTATGGATGTGAAGTTTAGGAGCTAAATGGTTTAGCGTTTTGTTGTCAGGTTAATTTGTTTAGACACCGCTTTTCTCATCTATTTTAGTCCCTGTTGTGATAGAGCGAATAAATGAAGATGAAAAACTTTGAAAACTATTCTGAAGTGAAAAAAGTATATATATTTTTCAACATATATTTATAAATCATTGACTTTTGCTATTTTGATACTATCTCAAGTGTCAGGTTTTAATTGAATATAAAACCTCTTGCTAAATTACTGTTAGATAGTCACTAATTTTTCTCGTATTAATACTACAAAGTGCTTACATGGTCCCTTGCAATTGTAGTTAATAGTTTGGAGAGAACTGGTGGACTGCCGAGCATTCAGAACACATATCAACTCTGTTATCAAACTCAGTTAGTGACGGACAAAATAAGAATAATCGCATCCACTCTGTCTGTCTCGCTGTCACTGATTTCTTCATTTACAGAAATATATTCTTGTATCTGAGTTGATATGACCTTTTTCATGGTTGTGATTATTCAGACCAAAGTGGATGGCTTGAGTATGGTAAATTAAAGCAACAATATGCAACCCCTGTTGTAATTTGTTGAGATCTCTTTACTAAACCTATGAATCTCATATGATTTCATTCATAACTTTAATTTCGCTTGACTGTTTACTACGTTCGACATTGTTCAGATATTTTATTGCAAGACTAATAGTTAACTATGAGTAATTTAAAGCTCACTAGACTATCATTATTTCTTACCTTGTAGTTAATAAACTTATAAAAGTAAAACAAATATTTACGGCTATTTAACCTTTTGGTGATGATCCTTGACAATCGTAGGTTCTTAACCATACAAATCCTCTGTGAGCTATTGTATAAAACCATTCCAAAAGCGAAGATAACCAACATATGAGAAAGGGTAAGAAAAACTTATTTTGAAGTTATTGTATAGTTTAGCAGTCGATGTTTGTATTTATGATGCTTAAAGATCAATTTGAGTTTGATGAAGGAAATTTTTCCCAACTTGTCAACTTAGGCCACAACAATTGACGAGAACTAGTTTGACTCTGCCCCGTTTAAAGAAAAAGAGTTGACGGGTTATTACTTTCTTCTGGCTCAATTCCAGAGACAACTGGAATAGCTGTTTAGTTAGTCTGTACTATAATTGATAATTAATTAAAATTATTCATGTATTAATCCAGATAGTCATTTGTTTGTCTGATCTATCACTGCAAGTTTTAAAATTAATTTATGTCACCTAAAAATCAATAAAAAAATAACTTTAAAACTTATCAATCTTTTATTAAATATTAGATGACTGATACTACATTGACGTCATGAGTAGGATCATTGACAAGGAATTACGATGATAATAATTATTGTCTGCATAGTTTTATCATTTTAGATACTCATCATAGTTTAATAACAGTTTAATTGATTTGATGTTGAAACTCTTGTTATTACCTTTCCATGTGTTAACGTAGATCTAACTGAGCGTAAATAAGTAAGCATCTATAGTAATTGAATAATTCAATTCACTACAATAACACCATGAATGATGTATCCAATTTAACTAAATGTATAAATCAGCTTGTTTGTTTTTTGAAGATGTTCTCGACAGCTTAAGTGCAACATTAAAACAAATCTTTCACAACAAATTTCTTACATCGAATGCGTATTCATAGTAATGTTCAATAAAAAAACAGTTCAAGTGTGTGTTTGGAATAGTTTCATGTACAAAATTTCAAGCTAAGTGTAGAGTTCCCATTGTTTAAATCATTCAAGACCTTGTCTTCTATATCTTCATAGAGAAGTAATACTATCCAGTTACTGAATAATAATATTGAACCTAACTTTCAGGACACAATGCATATTTACCTCACAAGGTAATTTAACCAGGCGAATTGAAATGACTGAAGAATTAATTCTTAAACCCTGTATGAATGCTCATACAACATGTGTGTACGTGCACTGACCGAACAGAAAATTTAGTTCACAAACTTATATATATATATATATATATATATATATATATATATATATATATATATATATATATATTAATCATATTATGAAATAATATTTCAGGTTTCTTCATTTTTTTTTCTATTCTAATTTCTCTTTAACCTCTAAAATTTGATATTGTTCTAAACTAATCTATGAACAACTAAATAAATAAATAGAGACATGACCTCAAATATGATTTGACCTTGATTTACGGAGGAAGTCATTACTTCTTGATCGCAAGTTCATGTGATGATGACGATTACAATGATGCCTTCTACTATCTATCTTTTACTTAACCTAAAAAAAAAGAATTTTTCTTTTTTAAGCATCACAAAAATTGTGTCCTCAAAATGACCGCCGGAGTAAAATATGCATATAACAGAGAAAGAATCAAATAAAATAAAATAAAATAAAAAAATTAACTATAATTCATTTCATTTTTTTTAAATATATTTATTTGAGGAAAAAAACTCCATTGAAAGCAATAACAACAATCAAAATAATGAATTATATGTATAAGGGGGCATAAAATGAAAATGACCCGAAACTGTGAATCGGTCAACTAAAGGATCGTGTTTATTTAGAATCCTCAATCTCTCTCGATATATATTTTGTTTCATAGATATATAAATATATATATATATATATATATATATATATAATACAAGTTCAAATCTTCAGTATGAAATTAGGTCATAGCTAAAATATTGAAATGATAATTAAAAATAAAAAAATAAAAATATTGAAAATTGAAATGTGTGTAATGATGTGAAATGAACAAAATTTATTATTATTATTATTCTACTTCACTTTGTTTTATTTTTTATTTTTTTCTAATCAAAAACAAAGTGGTAACCTGGTCAATTTCATGAAAATTAATTGTTAATCTTTTAATTATTGAAATCTTTATTGAAATGAACAAATTAAATCATCGAAAAAAAAAGAAGATATCATTGCCTTTTGATTGTGCTCTCTTGATCTAAAAATTTAATATTGTTTTTATTCGAATAAAAAGTTGATAACAAATATATGATCTAATATAATAATATTTCTAATCTGATCAGTTGGTCACACATCACACAAAGGTCATAATTCATTTCCAATGGAAAAAAAAGTAAACGAATAAATGAAATTTGAATTTATATATATATTTTTTAGTGTCTAATTACTTCTAACAAAATATTTTTTCATATATCAAATGAAAATGAGTAATGTCAGATTATCGATCCAGTTAATCATGTTGAACCAATCAATGTTCAAATGTATCCATGGAAGTATTTAGATAGATCACTGATTAATCTTTCACTTCTTGGTTCTGAAAAGTATCAGTAAATAAATCATTGAAGAGCACTGCTGTTTTGGATATATTGAAGAGTTATCACGAACTAAGTAGCATCGGTTATTGATTCGCTTTTTCAGATGAAATTTAAGCAGTTTCTGAAGGATAAACACTATAAGTTGGTTGTGGATTAAACATTAATAAGAGACCGTCGTTGAATGGATGTTACTGAGTTTATCATGAGATCTAAGGTTTTACTCATCGTTCCTTAAAAAGTAACAAAATAAGACGATCTTCAGTTGGTGTCAGTTAGTAATTGAAACTGTTTTTAAATTATACAAGTCAGCTTAAAATAATCTGTGTAATTTATATGTACGTAAAAAGATAGCTTCATTGATGCTTACCGTAACAATGGTAAAGTGCTGTTACGCTACTGGTCTGCATGTCATGAATGCAGATTTTATAATTCATGCAACAGTCCGACTGATGTCTTCTTTTCTTAATGCAAGTAAACTAATATTGCAACGCACGAGATCATGATTTAGAAAATAAACATTTATTCCCTTTGCATTGTTGCCTTTTTCAATAGCTTTCAAGTGAATAGACGTCGATGTGTGAAGTATATGACCGTTTCAGTCTAAGTACACTGACTTTTCACTTTGTGATGAAGTAATATTAATGATACATTACTTCACAGAGGTTACCTTTGATTACCGAAATCCAAGCGTGTTTTACTTCATTGTATTCTATTGGGTTTATCGAAAACACTTCCGAATGGCAGTAGAAGTTTTTGGTCACAATATGGCTTTATTAACTGGACTAATTAACTACTACTAAATAGGACAATCTGTTCAAGTTTAACTAAGATCACACTTTTAGATCTGTTTAATCGACAGAACGGCCAGTAACCATGTTCAGTCTAAATGGAACCTTCTTTTCAGAAATCTGAAACAGTTATTCGCTTTTATAAAAATTTTGATAGAACAGTAAGGAGACGTAATTGATCTGAAAAAGGTAATGTGTTTGCACTAAACATATTGAACGACAGATGTATATCGCAAATACATCACATTTTTCCAGATCAGATCAATTACATCTCATACTGTTCTATTCAAATAAATGAGAAACCCTTATTTTATTTAGTTGACTCATCTAAATTACCCACACAACTTGAAAGGTTAGTCTTAGTCACCGCTACATATTTCAACCTATATACTGGTTAGTATCAACTAAATTTGTACAATGGTCAAAAATACTTAATTTTTAAAGGTCATTCATTAACTTTCTAATCAATTTTATGCATACTGTTAGTTTTATCACAGATAGGATTATCTTATTAAATTAATAATATATTGTTATACTTTTTTTCGAAATTTCGCTAAATTATAAATTGGAAAGATGCACTAAATAAAGACATTCTTTGTTTGCATTTTTTTAAACCATTTACTTTACATTCAAAATAGTGCACAAAAATGAGTCATCAACCTCGGCAATAGTTGGTCCTTAAAAACAAATTTTTAACTCTTTAAGTGCAAACACTTATGGAGAGTTTATTGCATGGGTGTACGCGCAATTTATGGTCTTGTGTACGTGTACACAATGAATTTTGTATGTGTAGATAGGCATTCGCATCGATCTGATGCCATCATGAAACCAAAACCTATTTAATTAATCTAGTCAGTTTTCCAACTTTTATAACTTCATATGATAATCTTAAATATTATGAATTCATAAACTGTGTCACAAAAATCACAGTCATCACACCTAAATCAACTAATAAGTCACATTGGGAATATTGCAGTTATAAATGGTCGGTAATAACTACGACCCAGAAATTTTATGAATAGGTGCGATGAATACATGATTCGATAATTTAGAAAAAGACGTCAAGCAGTGGAATTATTGCTTCCACACTGGGGTGAGAACCCCTCGATAACACTGATGAAAAGCCCCCATCTTTTCCCTTTTCAACTGGGGTCTGGAATGCACGTTTTAACGAGACTGGAAAGGATGATGCTACCTGTCCAGGCGATGAGACCCTGGAGATTAATCTTCGAACGATACAGTTTTTCTGATGACCTTCAAAATATTCAACGGCTTTTATCACTTCACTGTGGTTTAAGAATATTTGTGATGAAAGGCCAATATCCTCATTCCGCGTCAGCGCTTAGTACAGTGAGTCTGTACTGATGCTATTTCAATATTGGAACTTAATACACGTCTTACATAGCAAACAACCCAAATATGCATCAAAAGAACCTTGATGCTTTTTACTTTAAGATCCTAAAGGAAACACTTCAGTCCTGTCACGAAAATGTCGAGGCCTCTAAATGCACTCTGAATTTAACAAGCCGTGGACACTCGACTAACCATCTTTTTCATTATCAACGTCTCCAAATTCATCAATCTATTAAATACAATACTACTTACAAATTTTAATCTATTGAGCTGAAACCAAGATCATATGGTTAAACAAGAAAATGAATAGTTAAACTAGGAAAGACATATATGAAAACAAAGGGTGGTGAGCCGCGTTCTTGATTGAGGAGGAGATTTCCTTAGGAGATTGCCTAGTGGTAACGAACGCAATGAGAACCAAAAATGTGACCCAATAAACCATAAGTGTAGATTATCAAGCTGTGGTACCGTTTGAGAAAAACATCCGGGGATTTGTGTAAGGTGATGACAAAAAGATAGAACAAATAGTTCGAGCATTTGTGTGTGACCTCTACCGATCCGTCGTTGCACTGTGAGCAGAGGATACAGGCGTGGATTACTAAGGGAGTTCGGCGGTACTTAGACTGAAAACACGCCTT
Organism: Schistosoma turkestanicum; assembly: GCA_944470395.2. Classification (NCBI taxonomy): domain Eukaryota; kingdom Metazoa; phylum Platyhelminthes; class Trematoda; order Strigeidida; family Schistosomatidae; genus Schistosoma; species Schistosoma turkestanicum. The sequence continues at coordinate 53,773,283 of OX103971.1, forward strand.
GTTCATTGCATTGATTCTTTAGTCACCTTATGATTCCCCTCGCTATAACACCCCCCCACACCCCCCCTCTGATTTCCATTTCGTCCGATTTAAACCACACACAAGACATTAACCCTTACTAACATTGGTTCCCTCCCCTCGCCCCCTGCAAAATCTTCACTATCTAAAATCAATATATATTAGAAACTAGTCAATTTAAGACTTTCAAATGTCAATTGTATTAACCCCAAAAATAAATTATATACCATTGGACACGAAAAAGATACTACGTAACATTAGAAAGAAAATTAGTAATCGTTTACAAAAGATTATTATATACTATATATATATAGTACTAATACTGATATATATATTTATATATAGTATATAGCACACGATAAATGTTTCATCAATAGCTAGCCTAGATAAAAAATTGCGGTTTTTAATGATATGTTCGATTAAATAATATCCTGTGAATGTACAAGATAGCTTAAAACTTTTAAAAAGTATATCCATAAGGAAAATAATGGATATACAAGAGATGAACACCTAAGTGAACATTCGGGGGAAAAAAAAAATGCCATGTCAAAATTGTAACATTTTATTGTTGTAAAAATAGTCAAATAACAGCTTTAAAGTTAATGAATCTGGAATATCTCGAATTACCACAGAGAGAAGGCAGTTCACTTCAGCTTTATAGATAAACTGTACGGGTAAGTGTAAACTGCTATGGCAAAATTTTGATGTGTAATTGTTTTTCGTGATTGTCCTGGAACTAAAGGAATCCCAATGGAGAGTTTATTTTAGTATGAATATACAAATTAATATCCTAGCTACATTACGGTAGCGAGTTCTAGACCATAATCTAAGACTGCGCGACATAACATTACGATTGAGTAATTAATAAATTGACAAAAGGACCATGATCTTGATAGATGTGTAATATGCTTACACTTTATTGCACATTTAATCATGATAAATTGTCATATTTCACAACAAAATTATAAATGACCGGTTTTCAACTAGAAAAATAGTTGATAAAAATTAGATACTCCTGAAACCTTGTTTATCTATTATATTGTCGGTTTTCCCAATATAGTCCCTTCCCCAGCATAGGCGTTTATTGAATTTGATGATAAGAATCTCATACTGTATGAGGACTCACTACACTGGATACACTGCCGATCCCCCAGTGTTAAGGTTTTCACAGATTTCAACGAATATTTTGAGTTCAAGCTCCATTGCATTATCTACAAGCGGCATACTAAGTGAGTAACGTAATATGCAAACTATAGTCCTGAATATCGACCAAGAAAAAGCAGAAAACATTTACACATTATATGACCATTCATAATGTCATTCTTTCAGCTTATAATCTGTTGTATATTGCTGGATAAGTTAAAGATTTTCTCAATCACTTGTAAGCACGACATGTAGTTATTAATTTCACAGTTTAAGGTGAAGCTTTTGTTCATATGTCTATTCAACATATGCCGTCACCTAGGAAATAATAATGATAGACACAGTGAATTCGAAAATAAACTTTTAAGTATTGTGTAAGCTGGTGATAGAGGTTAGGAGAGAAAGATTTATTATTCAGTATTCATCTACTATTTGATGTCTAAGTAGTCACCTCTAATCTCAACAAAAAATAAATATGCAGCATTCCAACTTAAATAGGTTTTATTTCATTCAATTATCATTACTCTATAAACGTTAAGACGGTCGTTTAATTTAAATGCAAACTACCACAAGTAAAAAAAGGTTAATTTGAAATTTGATCAGTAAAAGTAAAATTTGAATAAAAAGTAGTTGATATGCCACTGCATTTCTATAATCTAAGTTACTTGTATAATCCACATTCAAAAAATACTTGAATAACGATGGGCAGGAGCTATTGATGTAAGACTGTTAACCTTTGATAAATTTAAATCGTGTACATGATCTTAGTTAGACAGCCATTAAAAGTACGATAAGAAGGATTTGGACAAACTGTTAAGTTCTATAATGAGTCTAATCATGGCAGTCCGGTTAATCAATTATCTGCGGACAGATCGGATGTCAAAATATAACCTATAGGGTTTCGGGTCGTGGTGTGTGACTAGTAGAGTTTAGTCAAAAGGCTACCAGTCTAAAGATTGAGCGCTGATTTCATGGCGCCGAAGAATCTTTGGCTTTGGATACTCTAACCAAATTTTGAAGTGGTTTGCCGAAGTGTAAAAAGTACAGCTAATGCTGAGCAAGCGAGCAAGCGTTCATAATTAGTTCAAGTTCAAGGACCTGTATATAAAGGTCGATCAATCAACGAAGCTTTTCGGTTTGCTTCCTGGGATGTACTCAAAAGTCCAAGATGTATATGTAGTAGTAAATGCTGAGAGGACCGTCTGGCGATTAGAACCAATACATTGTGAAAAAGTCTAGAAAGGCATATGACAGACCAGATAGAAAACATAAACTTCTGAGAGACAGAAGACAGACAATCAAATATGACTGCACTGT
>OX103971.1:53776260-53953685 GCA_944470395.2 Schistosoma turkestanicum
AAAAATAACTTTAAAACTTATCAATCTTTTATTAAATATTAGATGACTGATACTACATTTACGTCATGAGTAGGATCATTGACAAGGAATTACGATGATAATAATTATTGTCTGCATAGTTTTATCATTTTAGATACTCATCATAGTTTAATAACAGTTTAGTTGATTTGGTGTTGAAACTCTTGCGATTACCTTCCCATGTGTTAACGTAGATCTAACTGAGCGTAAATAAGTAAGCATCTATTGTAATTGAATAATTCAATTCACTACAATAACACCATGAATGATGTATCCAATTTAACTAAATGTATAAATCAGCTTGTTTGTTTTTTGAAGATGTTCTCGACAGCTTAAGTGCAACATTAAAACAAATCTTTCACAACAAATTTCTTACATCGAATACGTATTCATAGTAATGTTCAATAAAAAAACAGTTCAAATGTGTGTTTGGAATAGTTTCATGTATAAAATTTCAAGCTAAGTGTAGAGTTCCCATTGTTTAAATCATTCAAGACCTTGTCTTCTATATCTTCATAGAGAAGCAATACTATCCAGTTACTGAATAATAATATTGAACCTAACTTTCAGGACACAATGCATATTTACCTCACAAGGTAATTTAACCAGGCGAATTGAAATGACCAGATTTGAAATGACTGAAGAATTAATTCTTAAACCCTGTATGAATGCTCATACAACATGTGTGCACGTGCACTGACCGAACAGAAAATTTAGTTCACAAACTTACATATATATATATATATATATATATATATATATATTAATCATATTATGAAATAATATTTCAGGTTTCTTCATTTTTTTTTCTATTCTAATTTCTCTTTAACCTCTAAAATTTGATATTGTTCTAAACTAATCTATGAACAACTAAATAAATAAATAGAGACATGACCTCAAATATGATTTGACCTTGATTTACGGAGGAAGTCATTACTTCTTGATCTCAAGTTCATGTGATGATGACGATTACAATGATGCCTTCTACTATCTATCTTTTACTTAACCTAAAAAAAAAGAATTTTTCTTTTTTAAGCATCACAAAAATTGTGTCCTCAAAATGACCGCCGGAGTAAAATATGCATATAACAGAGAAAGAATCAAATAAAATAAAATAAAATAAAAAAAATTAACTATAATTCATTTCATTTCATTTCATTTTTTTTAAATATATTTATTTGAGGAAAAAAAAACTCCATTGAAAGCAATAACAACAATCAAAATAATGAATTATATGTATAAGGGGGCATAAAATGAAAATGACCCGAAACTGTGAATCGGTCAACTGAAGGATCGTGTTTATTTAGAATCCTCAATCTCTCTCGATATATATTTTGTTTCATAGATATATAAATATATATATATATATATATATTTATATAATACAAGTTCAAATCTTCAGTATGAAATTAGGTCATAGCTAAAATATTGAAATGATAATTAAAAATAAAAAAATAAAAATATTGAAAATTGAAATGTGTGTAATGATGTGAAATGAACAAAATTTATTATTATTATTATTATTATTCTACTTCACTTTGTTTTATTTTTTATTTTTTTTCTAATCAAAAACAAAGTGGTAACCTGGTCAATTTCATGAAAACTAATTGTTAATCTTTTAATTATTGAAATCTTTATTGAAATGAACAAATTAAATCATCGAAAAAAAAGAAGATATCATTGCCTTTTGATTGTGCTCTCTTGATCTAAAAATTTAATATTGTTTTTATTCGAATAAAAAGTTGATAACAAATATATGATCTAATATAATAATATTTCTAATCTGATCAGTTGGTCACACATTACGCAAAGGTCATAATTCATTTCCAATGGAAAAAAAGTAAACGAATAAATGAAATTTGAATTTATATATATATATATATATATATATATATATATATATATATATATACATATATATATATATATATATATATATATATATATATATATATATTAGTGTCTAATTGCTACTAACAAAATATTTTTTCATATATCAAATGAAAATGAGTAATGTCAGATTATCGATCCAGTTAATCATGTTGAACCAATCAATGTTCAAATGTATCCATGGAAGTATTTAGATAGATCACTGATTAATCATTCACTTCTTGGTTCTGAAACGTAACAGTAAATAAATCATTGAAGAGCACTGCTGTTTTGGATATATTGAAGAGTTATCACGAACTAAGAAGCATCGGTTATTGATTCGTTGAATGGATGTTACTGAGTTTATCATGAGATCTAAGGTTTTACTCATCGTTCCTTAAAAAGTAACAAAATAAGACGATCTTCAGTTGGTGTCAGTTAGTAATTGAAACTGTTTTTAAATTATACAAGTTAGCTTAAAATAATCTGTGTAATTTATATTTACGTAAAAAGATAGCTTCATTGATGCTTACCGTAACAATGGTAAAGTGCTGTTACGCTACTGGTCTGCATGTCATGAATGCAGATTTTATAATTCATGCAACAGTCCGACTGATGTCTTCTCTTCTTAATGCAAGTAAACTAATATTGCAACGAACGAGATCATGATTTAGAAAATAAACATTTATTCCCTTTGCATTGTTGCCCTTTTCAATAGCTTTGAAGTGAATAGACGTCGATGTGTGTATATGACCGTTTCATTCTAAGTACACTGACTTTTCACTTTGTGTTGAAGTAATATTAATGATACATTACTTCACAGAGGCTACCTTTGATTACCGAAATCCAAGCGTGTTTTACTTCATTGTATTCTATTGGGTTTATCGAAAACACTTCCGAATGGCAGTAGAAGTTTTTGGTCACAATATGGCTTTATTAACTGGACTAATTAACTACTACTAAATAGGACAATCTGTTCAAGTTTAACTAAGATCACACTTTTAGATCTGTTTAATCGACAGAACGGCCAGTAACCATGTTCAGTCTAAATGGAACCTTCTTTTCAGAAATCTGAAACAGTTATTCGCTTTTATAAAAATTTTGATAGAACAGTAAGGAGACGTAATTGATCTGAAAAAGGTAATGTGTTTGCACTAAACATATTGAACGACAGATGTATATCGCAAATACATCACATTTTTCAGATCAGTTACATCCTCATACTGTTCTATCGAAATAAATGAAACCCTTATTTTATTTAGTTGACTCATCTAAATTACACACAACTTGAAGGTTAGTCTTAGTCACCGCTACATATTTCAACCTATATACTGGTTAGTATCAACTAAATTTGTACTATGGTCAAAAATACTTAATTTTTAAAGGTCATTCATTAACTTTCTAATCAATTTTATGCATACTGTTAGTTTTATCACAGATAGAATTATCTTATTCAATTAATAATATATTTTTATACTTTTTTTCGAAATTTCGCTAAATTATAAATTGGAAAGATGCACTAAATAAAGACATTCTTTGTTTGCATTTTTTTAAACCATTTACTTTACATTCAAAATAGTGCACAAAAATGAGTCATCAACCTCAGCAATAGTTGGTCTTAAAAACAAATTTTTAACTCTTTAAGTGCAAACACTTATGGAGAGTTTATTGCATGGGTGTACGCGCATTTATGTCTTGTGTACGTGTACACAATGAATTTTATATGTGTAGATAGGCATTTCGCATCGATCTGATGCCATCATGAAACCAAAACTTATTTAATTAATTCTAGTCAGTTTTCCAACTTTTATAACTTCATATGATAATCTTAAATATTATGAATTTCATAAACTGTGTACAAAAATCACAGTCATACCACAAATCAACTAATAAGTCACATTGGGAATATTGCAGTTATAAATGGTCGGTAATAACTACGACCCAGAAATTTTATTGAATAGGTGCGATGAATACATGATTCGAAAATCTAGAAAAAGACGTCAAACAGTGGAATTATTGCTGAGAACCCCTCATAACACTGATGAAAACATCTCTTTTCAACTGAATGCACTGTTTTAAGCGACTGGAAAGATGATCTATGTCCAGGCATGAGACCCTGGAGATAATCTTTCGAAGATACAGTTTTCTGATGACCTTCAAAATTATTCCAAGGCTTTTATCATCATTCACTTGTTAAGAAAATTTGTATGAAAGGCCAATATCCTCATTCCGGTACGCTATACAGTAGTCTGTACTGATGCTACAATATGTACTTAATACACGCTTATATAGCAAACAACCAAATATGATATAAAACCTGATGCACTTTTAAGATCCTACATTAAACAACTGCAGTCTGCAAAATTATCATGCTCTAAATGCACTCTAATAACATGCCGTGTGACACTCGACTAACCCTTTTCATTATCACTCTCAATTCATCAATCTTATTAAATACTACTTACACATTTTAATCTATTGACTTAAACCAAATCATATGTCAAATCACGAACTGATCTTAACTAGACCGCCACTGAAAACCAGAGAACGCTAGAGATGGTCACACGCAATCGCAAACTGACTAAAGTTAGATATACGTACCTTTTGATCAAACATTTATCAGTGGGACCAAAGATCCCAAGTTCGATCCATTTGTGGCTGCGTAGCGAATACGCATTCCTAAGTAGTTCCTTACTTAGATGAAACACTTGTCCATTGCATTGTTCTTATCACCTATGATCTAACTAAGATCAATTCGTGATTTAAACAAAAATTCCATAATTTCCGAAAATCTTCCTATTCTAAAATAAATTATATTAGAAAACTTAGTCAATTTAAAGACTTTCAAATGTCAATTGTATTAAACCCCAAAAATAAAATTATATACATTGACGAAAAAGATACTAGTAACATTAGAAAGAAATAGTAATTGTTTACAAAAGATATATATATATATATATATAGCACACATAAATGTTCATCAATAGCTAGCCTAGATAAAAATTGGTTTATGATATGTTCGATTAAATAATATCCTTTGAATGTAACAAGATGCTTAAAACTTTTAAAAGTATCCAAAGAAAATAATTGTATTATCAAAGATGAACACCTAAGTAACATGGAAAAAAAATGCCATGTCAAAATTTAACATTATTGTTTAAAAAATAGTTCAAATAACAGTTTTAAATGTTAATGATATCTGAATATCTCGAATCACACAGAGAGAAGCAGTCACTTCAGCTTTATAGATAAACTTTTACGGTAAGTGTCAACTAGTATGAAAATTTGATGTGTAATTGTTTTTCTGATTGCCTGGAACTAAATGAATCCAAATAGAGTTTATTTTAGTATGAATTTACATAAATTAATATCCAGTACAGTTAGGTAGCAATAGACCATAACTAAAGACTGGCGAACATAACATTACCGATTAAGTAATTAATAAATTGAAATACCATATTTGATTAATGTGAATATTGCTTACCACTTTATTCATTTAATCATGATAAATTGTCATATTTCACAACAAAATCTATAAATGACCGTTTTCAGTACAATAATATTTGATAAAAATTAGCATACTTTAAACCTTTTTATCTATTATATTGTGGTTTTCCAATATATCCTATCATAGCGTTTATTAATTTGGGATAATTGAATCTCATTCTGTATGAGACTCATACACTGGATACACCTCCTCCCCAGTGTTTAAGTTTTCACAGATTTCAACCGAATACTTTTGACTTCAAGCTCCATTGCATTATCTACAAGGCTACTAAGTTGAAATAGCAAACTATAGTCCTGAATATCGACAAGAAAAAGCAAAAACATTTACAAATTATAGGCATTCATAATTTCATTTCAGCTTATAATCTGTTTATATTGCTGGATAAGTTAAGATTTTCTCAATCACTTGTTAAGCACGATTATTTATTCATTTCACAGTTTAATGTGACTTGTTCATTATGTCATTCAACATGCTTCACCTAGGAAATAATAATGATAACACAGTAGATTCGAAATAACTTTTTAAGTATGTGTACTGTTGAAAGGTTAAGGAAAGAAAGATTATTTATTCAGTATTCAATCTACTATTTGATGTCTAAGTATCACTCAATCTCAACAAAAATAAAATGAGCATTCAACTTAAATAGGTTTTTTTCATTCAATTATCATTTACTCTATAAAGTTAAGACTTCGTTTAATTTAAATGCAACTAACAAGTAAAAAAGTTAAATTTTGAATTTGATATAAAATAAATTTGAATAAAAGTAGTTGATATGCCACTGCATTTCTACTAATCTAATTACTTTATAATCCACATTCAAAAAAACTTGAATAACGATGGGAGGTTTGTGAAGACTGTTAACCTTTGATAAATTACATCGTGTATTGATCTTAGTTAGACAGCCATTAAAAGTAAGAAGGATTGGACAACTGTTAAGTTCTATAATGAGTCTAATCAGCAGTCCGTATCAATTATCCTGCTGCAGATCGATGTCAAGTAACACCTAGGGTTTCGGTGTGTGACTAGTAGAGTTTAGTCAAAGGCTACAGTCTAAAGATTGAGCACTGATTTCATGGCCCGAAAATCTTTGGCTTGATCCCCAATTGGTTTGCGAGTATACACTACTGAGCACGTTCATATTAGTTCAGAGCGACTGTTCTTTGCTTCCTGGTTCTCAGTGTCCATGTGATGGATGCTACTCACAAGTCAGTATATGAGTAGTATGCTGTGCAGCTTATAAGTCGCTAACAGAGAGAGGACCGTCTGGAGATTGAAATACATTGTGAAGTCAAGGCATATGACAGACCAGAAAACATGAGAAAGAAGACAGACAATAATATGACTGCACTGTAAGTGGATATCTGAAAATGTGGTGTATATGTTTTGTGAATAAACTGTGCTTTCTCCATCTTCTCCATATGATCTTGATTTCTGTGTACCTTACATTTGTCTGAGATCAGTTCGTGATATTATCTATAAGAACTGTAATATTGAAAGGTAAGACTATTCTCATCAAAATGTTTATATCTTATTTATAAATTGGTCGGATTATAAATTAGATTTAAATTTATTACATAACTACAATGCAAACTAAAAGAAAATTAAAGTTAAACATTAACAGAGGTGAATGCTGTCCAAGTGATCAATAAGTTAGGTGTTCTCATACGAGACTGATGGTCCTAGGTTTGATTCCCATGAGCGCGGTTCGTGGATGAACACTGCTGATGAGTTGCACACCCGAACGAAACGGCTGTCCGACAATGATCGATATATCATTTCAGTAAAAGAAAATAGATGATTCAACTAATCAGATCCTTTACAATTCACAACTTGTGAATGAATTTTGTAGCCATTCAAGTCAAAAGGATGTTTCGTAGAAAAGCAATGTTTACACTATTTACAGACAATAAATAATGAATCTGTAACTTCATTGCTCTTTTTATCTGTGTAACACAGAAACATGGCCCACAAAAAGAACAGTTTAAATCTGAATAAGTTTATCTCCCTCAAAACGATTCTAAGTAAGAGTATCAACTTCAAATCAAATATGACTGATAGATTATTCTAAAAAAATCAACTAATTATATCGTACATTCATCGCCTTCAGTTAGGAAAAAAGACTTCTCATGTTATTGATTTTATCTACCCAATTTACTTAAATTACTAGATTCAACTAAATTTGAAATTTCAAGCTGATTTTTCTTTTCTAAATGTAATTTTTTTAAAAACCACTTAACTTGTTTATTCGATGACATCTATAAAATAGGAAGTAAATTTAGTTTCAAATACTTCATTCAAACTGCATCATGCACATTGAGTTTAGAATTATGCTTACAATTCATTGGTAAAATTATAATGAACTACTCGAAAAATTTTTCGTTTTTTATTAATTTTGCGTAGACAACATTTTGGTAATTAAACATCAATCAACAAACTTGATTCGTATGTAACCTTGAAGTTTAGTGAACCACATTTTTTCTTTTCAGATAGATTATATTAAAACTTTTTAATTGGTTATAAATAAATGCTTAGTTATTTCTTGACGTATTTCTTTTTCGCCAATCTCTTGAAAAGTTATGACCATCTTTATTCATTATAACTAGATTTACTTCACTTAGCTACTCACGCCTGTTACCCTCAATGGAGAGCAGGTCACCGACTAGTATTCTCCAACCTAGTCTGTCCTGAGCTTCCCTTTCCAGTTCTGTCCAATTTTTCCTCATTCTTCTCATATCTTTCTCTCTTTCTCAGAGTAATGTGTTCCTTGGCCTTCCTCTTTCCTTTTGCCTCGAGGCTTCCATGTGAGGGCTTGTCTCGTGACACAGTTAGGTGCTTTTCGTAGTGTGTGTCCTATCCACTTCCACCGCTTCTTCCTGCTTTCCTCCTTCACTGGAATCTGGTTTGCTATCTCCCACAGTAGGTTGTTGCTGATAGTGTATGGCCAACGAATCCAAAGTATTTTGCATAGACAACAGTTAATGAATACTTGTATATTGTGGATGATGGCTTTGGTAGTTCTCCATGTTTCCGCTCCATACAGTAGAACTGTCTTCACATTTGTCTTGAAAATCCTGATTTTGGTTTTGGCTGAAAGTTGTTTTCAACTGTAGAAATGCAGCCCTTGCTTTGCCGATCCGCGCCCTCACATCTGCATCCGATCCACCTTGGTTGTCGATGATGCTGTCCAGATATGTAAAGGTGTTGACGTCCCCCGAAGAATCCCCATCAAGAGTGATTTGGTTGGTGCATGTTGTGTTGTATGGGAGAATCTTGTTTTTCCTGTTATGTATGTTGAGACATGCTGCTGCTGAGGCTGCTGCTACATTTATCGATTACAACTAGATAATGATTTGTTATTCTTCTCAAGTATTTTAATTTTACTGTTGATCAAAATTCGTCTAGATCTTAACAATGCGGTTGACTTTACTATGAAGTAAATGAAATGGTCATTTTCTTTCTGAATAAATCGTACACTTACTTTAGATCTTGTTTTATTTCCTTTATTTTCGTTTACTTGTGTATTCAATGTTAAATTATAATAGTCAAAATGTACAGAGCTAGGTTGGCGAAATTTGAAAATACAATTAAATATTATTCAATGTAACAGTGATGCAACAGTACAAAAAGGTAGAAATGATTGACAATATTTATTTTCATTAGAGTTATGGAGATCAATGTTTTTACACACTGAAATCATCATTCAATCATTGTTAGACTACCATTAGAAACCTGAAAGCACTAGGTGGCCGTTTGGTCCTTGCATCAGCAATGCGCATCCACAACTCCTGCTACTCGCAGGATTTGAACCCAGGACTTTCGGTCTTACGCGCGAACGCCTAACCTCTGGTGATCTGACAATGACTGATTGATGGTTTCAATTTGACTGACAACTATCTATCAGCTTAGTTTTGTCAATCCGAACAATTAGTATTTGACAAGCATCAGGTTCATATTGTTACCCACTTGATTTGTAAATGGGATTGTGTAATAAAACAATGTGATCTAGAATTCAAATTCGTTAAAAACAGTAGTTGTTTAACTAAACAGTATATTAGGTTGACAGATTTAAAAAAGTGTTTTACTACTTATCAGATTACTATTGTTGAGGCAGTGTCCATGTGTATATTGAGTTAATTTCTTTTTAACTCTAATAAGAACTAGACGTTCTGAAAACGAGCTTACAGGCACTGAAATCTATAACTAATTGATGTGAAAAAGAAATAGTCAGCCATCACTTTTTATGAAAAGAAAACTGAACTTCAGAATGTATTCAGTAAAGTTATTTATTACACGTTTTACATTAGTGATTTAAATTATGTAAATATTTATATGCTTCACAATATAGATGATCATGGTTACAATTCTAAAATACTTAAGGTAAATATTAACTTATTGATCAGATATTGATCAGATTTTTGATGTTACATAAAATTATATATTTTACCATGGAAAGAACACTAACTTACTTACCCCTGTTACCCACAATGAAGCGTATGTCGCCGACTAGTATTCTGTTCAGGGCTTCCCTTTCCAGTTCTGTCCAGTTTTTGTTTATTCTTCTCATATCTTTCTTTATTTCTCGGTGTAATGTGTTCCTTGGTCTTCCACTGTTCCTCTGACCTTGATGGTTATGTGATAGATCTTATGTGATAGATCTGAACAAGAGAGAAGATAATTTTAAAACTTGAGCTTAGTAACTGATCACAAAGATATGAAAAAATACTCCTTTTCAAATTGTATCTTCCAAATATATTACATAAAGCTGCATGTTTAAAAATCACGTTGAAATCTCAAAGAGATTAAAATGGATCGCCAGATGATTCAAGCGGTTGGCGTAATTAATTGTTGCAGACATTGCTTGACATGGCTTAGAATTGGTTACACTACCGCAGATGTATTCTCTCTGTGTCTTGCTTAGATCTTGAGCTTGAAAATTATCTCACGCTTTCCATTCCATGAATTTACTCCTCAAATAGGATTATCTATGGTCAGTGTTTTTATAGTAACACTGATACTGTAACTATTCCTACAATTTGCTTTGATGATTGTATTATTAGGCTGAGTCAGCTTGTATTGATGAACATTAATCCCGGGTTCTACGTTGCTCTGAAGTCCAGTGAGCTGCAATCCGATTTCTATGAGTTCATAGTACGACAAAAAATCATCCAATCCAACTAGTTAGTAGTTGCTTCACTCTAGACATAGTTAAGCTCCACTAATTAAAAATACTTACAATAACTCTATGGATCTTTCTGGAAACTAAACACTGGGGCATACATGATGTGTAACAAGATTGTTTCAAATCTTAGGAAACATTCGTTCTCATTTAAATCATAAACCTACTTAAATTAGTCAGTCAATTAAGATGTAGAGACAGTAGGTTGACCATTTCGTCCTGGTGAGAATCCTCAGAAGTACACTTACACGACCCTGTAACTAGCAGTCTCACGTACGAACGCTTAACCTCTATACCGATGAGCCGGTATACAAGTTCGACTTTAATCAAGCCATCTACCATTGTCTTCGGTGAGTACGTTCCCTCAATCTAGCGCGGTTTAGCTTCACTCATGACGGCTTCTCACCAGAACGAACCAGCTGACCGGTGCTTTCAGGTATTTGATAATTGTCTGACTTAGAGCGGTTTGAGATTTCAACAAAATTCGAGAATCTCCACAACCATATACTGTCATCTGATTTCGAATGAAATTCAAAGTATCTTCTTGAAAAGTTGACCAACCTAATTTTTACTACTTCTTAACACTATAAAACACCGTGAATCACTGATAAAGAAATAATAAAACAATCAGTATTCTGTTTCACTTCTAAGCCATTGATCACGAATTAATTCACTGATTATAATATCAATCATGAAATATTCCGAAATATTCAAAACTCTTGGATAAAGTGTAATCAGACACATTCAAATGTAGAACAGACTAAGACTTTTCGTCCATATTTCTGTGACCATTGTCCTGATTAATAAACTCGTTCTCTCTCATTTTTTCTAAAACGACAAATGACCTCAAATTACATTATTGTTCGTGATAAGCTTGTAATAATCTTACGATTTACACAAAAAAATATATATAACTGTTTCTTCCAAAGTTTATATAAATGATATCATCAAATAACTTAAATAAGTGTGTGATTTACTAATTCTTTAAAAGTATAGAATTATTTATCGAACTTCAAAAAAGAACAAACAATTCTTTTTTTATGCAATAAGTTATTCCTGATGTAGCCAAAGTAAAAATGTATCAAGACAATTTCAAATGTTTTCATTTTGAAACTATCATTGAACGATCAATCAATAGTTGAAACATATCCCCATAGATTTTATTTATAAATCAAGTTTAGGATTTTTAAATCATGTCCTAAAGGGAAATTCAAACAAATGTATGCGGTTAGCTCTCCGTTCTTTAATGTTCAACAAGCCTACAACATCCCTAATCGGGGACGTCGAGATGCCCTACACCGACATTTTCATGGCATACATATACGCCTGAAATGAAGTCTCCAAATGAAATTTCATGCTGATAAGTAACACACTCATTACACGAATAGATAACTACTCTAAAATCCTGGACATAGTTCACTTGTTGGAGACTGAAGAATAAATAAATAACTTCATACTAAATAGATTGAACTTAAAACACTTAAATCAAGCAACTAGTAGTATATTGTTAAAACTATAGGTTGAATAAATTGATGAATATTCGTTCAATTCATATTATACGTGTCACGACTTTCGTTTGCAGGAAAAATAGAAATTATGGAATAAAACAATAAGAGTAAATAAACAATAACTGATAATCAGTCGGTAAAATGACATTAAAAGAAGGAAGGAATCATCGCATCGAAAGTGGGTAATACAAGGTAGTGTCTTAGGCGATTACTTCTGTGCAGGTACATCTCTTCTATAAGTCTATGATCTTAAAGTTGTATATTCATTCACCCCATCACGATTTGAACAATACACAAAACTACATCCGTATGGAGCTCAATCAAGTAGCCCAGTTGTGCTCAAAATGAAAGTTAGGGCTAAACACTGCTAAATGTGGGCGGATATGCTTTGGTAATCATTTACTCAACCTAAAATTAACCATAAATTGCAAGGTGTCTTAGGACTCAAGTACTCCTATAATAAGCCAGCTTTTACAATCTATGAAGCAATGTGACATACAAAAACTCTTAGTTATAGCTTCCGTAACTCTTTATCATTAATGATACGATCTTATTCTAAATCTTTTCTCTCCATAAATTACCACATCCGGAATGATTTGCCATAATCTTTCCGTGGAATTACTTCACTCCCGTCCTTTACTCCCTGAATCGATGACTGCACTCTTCGGAAGATGATTTAAATGTGCTGACAGATTGTAAGTGAGACTGCAAGAATTTTAAATGTTTAATTGTCTTATTACTGAATCTACCAATTAACCTCCTTACTTGTAGATAGTTAACACTAACATCGTCCCTTGTAAATTTAATTAATTTGAATCTTAAATAACCAGAACATTAAATGATGAAATAAAATTGCACCTGAATCATGGCAGACATGAATGGTCTATCATTGTAATTATTGCTAATAATTATTGTTCCTGGCTCTCTGCTGTACATGACTATGGTACTATAAACGGTATTTAATACATCTAATTAGAATCATGAATCGATCAGTGTTAGACCATCATTAGAAACCTGCATGTACTGTACGACGGTTTCTTCCGAGTATTGTACTAATTAGAAGTGTGCACCTACAACCCCCGCACACGAGAATCGAGTCCAGCACCTCGTTCCCGCACACCAACGCTTAATCTGTGTACCACTGAGTCGGAATTCAATGGTGTTTACGTCTAGCTTGAATGAATCTGCGATATTGAACGAACATCATCCAGATATTAAGATCTCTGGATGCCACTTCAGTGGTCTGGGGGTTAATTGTTGCCACACAAGACCTTCGGTCTTTGGCTCAATTCCCATGTATAAGGATCGTAGGTGATCCCTACTGATGAGTCCCATACCAGAATGAAACGGCCGTCCAGTACATCATGGTCTACCGTAGATCGATTCATGATTTTAATAAAGATCAACAACCTCCACAAATGTATAATGACAATTTAATACATCGTTCACATAACAACAGGATGTCTAATTAAAAAGAATTAACATTTTCTAACTGACACCTTGCATTCTTGTAATATATGTGAAAAATATACTGCCTAAACAATTTTTATTATCGATTAGCTGACACGAATAAGTAAGTCACTTTCACTACCAGATATTCGATTTAGTTCGAAATTTCTCCTATCAATGAGTAAATATTCTCTATTTATTCTACACAATATCGAAATATCTCATGCGAATCATTTTGTTTCATGATTCTATGGCGATGACAAAAAATTGACTTCTGAAATAATTTATACCAACGAAACAAAAATAACGCGAAAAACAAATGAAATATGTTGTAATAAAACGGAAAGGCTCAACTATTTAAACCATTCATAAAATAAGTACATGAATCGATAAAACAGAAAAACTGACTCGAAATATTACTACTTTAATAAATTTATTACTTCAAAACCTAAACTCATCATTCTTTCCTTAAATGTAACTATTCACATTCATAGTCATAGTTACCCTTCAACATTTACTATTCCCTGTCTATAGTTTATTATCTGTCAATGTAAACTTGTGATTAATGTTTTTAAAATTTCATAAATTTCACATCTAAAAACATGTTACAACTGATTTGCATAAAACATTATGAATAGGTGTTGATTTCTATTGATCAACAAGAAGAATTGAGACTATTTGACTGTTGAATCACTCATTTGATGTTATTATTTTTGAATATTATCAAAGTTAATTCTGATATTGCCAACAATGTTCAACAAAAAGAGTTGAATCATGATTGATACTAGCAACTTGATAATAATAATAATAATAATAATAATAGTTTGATCGATATATCAAATTGTTTCAAGTTAGTGTTATCGAGACGAAATTGCATACCAAAACATCAATCCAACGAAAAGTCACTGTTTCTAGTTAGTGTGATTAGTAGCTTACGTATGGGTTAACAAAAATCCATTTTGCACATACTAATACTTCTACGTATTTATTGAAGTATCATAAGTATATTTGCTCATTACCTTTTTTTAAGTTTTTGTTTCCACATGGTGAATATGGTCCATTTGTTTTCAAGGATGTAGCCAGTTGGAAAAAGAAAAAGAAAATAAATTTTTAATTGGCGTCCATAAATCTCTAACCAGTGAAACCTGATCCACAATGTAAAGTAATAAATACCACCTTAACACAATGTTTTGTATAACTATGGACGTGTATAAATTTACCCTCAATGGGCAAGGGTAGTTTTATAGCGGTACTCATAAGAACCAGACACTGTTCAGGTGTTAACACTACAACCTGAACAGTACAACTCAATCCCTTGGCGTAAACACACACCCTGGTGGATCATTCAAACTATTTATATGCACCGATACATAAAGCGATTATTTCCCATCGATGATACTCCCAATCAATATGCACATCTTGGATAGGCCACTGTGACCCATCCTGCTTACATGACTGTCCAACTCATTATTATTAACAATAGTGATGTGCATTAGAGTGTCCCAATGACAATGGCACTTAATCATGTTACAATACAACCACCAGTATCAATGAAATCGGTCACTCTGTAAACCAAATTTGTATATAGACATTTAGCAAAACTTACCATAGTAATGTCAAACCATATACAATTTTCATAAAGAACCTCCAGTGTCATAGGAAACCTTCAGCTCTATATATCAATGTAGCTTGTCTAAATTTTTTTCTTAAAATTAAACAATTTTTTTCGTGCAATTAAAAGTAAATCATTGGATGACTTCAAATTTCATTTCATAAACTTAAACTGCCTGAGATTAAATTAGACAAAAGACATATGAAACTAGTGATAGTTAATTGAAAGGAAAATTTAAACAAAACAAAAATAAATAACTTTATCTATGAGATAAATATTATTTATTTCAGATTACATTAATAAGACTCAAGGTAAGAAAAATTTCAAAGTAATTAAAATAAGATATATGGTTGTAATAACTTAATAAAATACTGCGGACGCCAATGTTTACTTGCTACTGAGTAACGGAATAAAGACTATTCTTGTTTACCACAATTAGGTTTACAGATGAAGAGTTCACTATACATCAATCCCAAATCGTCAAATGTGAAATATGACCTCAAAATTACAATGAGTTTGATACCATTTATTTATGTACCTGCTCGTAAACCTGGATACAGTCGCCTTGAGAGTAGTTGAAAGTAATTAATCAGTAATTCAATGTATGATATATAGTTTACAATGACAATAAATTAATTATTTTAACTAAGAAAGATATTTGCATTCATCTTAACAATGGTATATTTATAAGTTTTTGTAAAAAAAAAAGTAATCTGACTGATAAGTTTGAACAGTAATATACACTTAATTTATAAAAAAATTAAGATAAATTAATTCACACTAAACAATGGCTGATGCCTTGTCGTTTTTTTTACAAATTAGTTGATAATCCTTTGAATTAGGTGAATGATATTTTTTTAATGTCATTTGATTTCCACCTTAATTAGCCAGGAAACTGAAAATAAGCCTTCTATGGTAAACCGAATCAACTTCAACCACAACCTCAATTCATCTCTGTTTTATGTCATCACTGACAAACAAAGCTATCTCGAGGATTTCTATCAATGCTAAATTGACCAAATATGTTATTTATTTTAAAGTGACTTAATTAATCAGACCTTACCGAGTAGTTCTCAT
The DNA here is from genome assembly GCA_944470395.2 of Schistosoma turkestanicum. Classification (NCBI taxonomy): domain Eukaryota; kingdom Metazoa; phylum Platyhelminthes; class Trematoda; order Strigeidida; family Schistosomatidae; genus Schistosoma; species Schistosoma turkestanicum. The sequence continues at coordinate 53,792,478 of OX103971.1, forward strand.
AATGTAATCCAGTACATAACAGCCATAATCATGCGATTTTAGCAAACTGTTATGTGATTTGTTGAAAAGAAGTAAATATGTAATTCAGCACCTTAACTATATTTTATTTGATATTAAAAACAGATTCAAGTTTCACTAACATTCTACAATCACCACAAACCCACAGGACTGTTAGTCAGACTTAATAGTTAAAACAGTCCAATCTACTTAGGCCTCAAATTGTATACATCCATTCAGGTAATGATTAATTCATGCCAAATGCTGTCGAATTCAGTGTATTCAGATTTGAATGTTAACCAGAACAATAAGTAATATATTACTCATTGTATTCAGCTATAGTGTTTGGTTTGTTATTGGCGCGTAATAAACTTTTCATCTAAAGTCTTTCTTTGCTCCTCTTATCGAGCTACATTTTTGTTCAATGACAATAAACAACGCATAATTAGTTAGTTTACAATTGTCACAAGTAATCATATCTTTCAAACTAAGTATTTTTTCAGCTTACCGTTTTGTGTAGATCGATAAATTGAATGAAAAAGTGGCATTCTGTAGATTTTGTATACGTCGAGAAGATTCAATCGAATAAATAAAAAAAGGATAAACGTCTAGTTCACTCAAACTACAGACAAAGCACTTTATAATTCCCAATTAAGCTTCATAAACTAAACACTTAACCGTATAAACAATGGGAGAAAATGCATTATTCGAAACGTTAATTACACGGTGAAATACAAGTTTATTTTTCACTACCATATAGGCTGATTTAAATTTGGAAGAAAGATATTCTACTAATTACATTCACAAATAGGATTCAAATTCGATCCAAGAATAAGAATAATCTATGTTATTGACAGTTCCATACGTGAATTAAGCAAAGGATCAGAGCATTTATATTATAAATCATCCTAAAAGAAACTTTCAATGAAAAATCGTGGAATTTTTTAGAAAATGAGCTTTAATGTACATGCAATATTTCCCCCCATAGGTGGTGATCGAAGCACAATACACACTTCTATAGTTACTGAAACTCTTCTTGTTACCATTATGAAAAAACCAATAAACCATTAACCTTTCAGCACCAAATAATCTTTGGTTATGGTGACTTTATATTTAGTATCACCCTGAAGAATATTTTGGTAAACCAACCTGTTAACTACTTTGTATAAATTTAGTGAAAATTACTGGTGATTTTGATATACAATATTACGTCACGAAATATTAAAATCATGTTTTATGATTCTACCTGATTGTAGCCAAAAAACCTGACAGTTTGGTAGCTTATTTCAGACATAAAAACCAGTTCACTATCTATTAGCAACTAGGGTCATCTGGATAATCAGTCATCACCAGGAGGCAATGAACAGTTATTTCTACCTATCTTGGGACCACTCACTGGTATGCACTCATTACGCCACTTATGATCTGGTTTAAGAGCTTTGGGTTTCAAAAAGAGTACGATACATTTAGAAAATGAGTCATTATTTCTGTGTATTGATATTCTACCTTTTTGCAAACAGATGATACTCATATATGTGGTTACATGCACAAAATCAATTGAAGATTTATTATCACTTTATCTCAATCAAAAGCAAAATTCCTAAAAGAATTCTTAAACTAGTAAATCTTAACATTATTAGAGTTTATTCAGTAAATGACTGATCAACTGGCTATGACAGACAGTCTTTTGGTTGTACATTAATCCCTGTAATTAAAGTATATATACAAACAAATACAAAGTATATAACAAACAATTTTGTTCAACAGTCCTGATAGCAATAAAAGTAATATGATCATTCATTTAAAACCATACTTTTTAATGATTTGATTCATAATTAGTCAAATATAATCGATTATAAGTCAAACTCATACTTTGATATCAACTTAGGAAAATGTATTTTGATCAAATACTTAGAATACTTGAAAGATGAAATTTACCATGTTTATTAGTCATATTGTTGTAAAAATTGTTCATTGTATATACACAACCGAGTATTTGATTGATGTTAGTGACTTAATAGTTTAGTTAGTTCTTTAGAAGTAAAACAGAATTACTAAGAATTCTAGTGAGAATAAAACAACCCATCATTGTATATTATTTCCCAGCTAAACTATTGATTGTTTTAATTAATTCGAACATAGCGTTTACAAATTTCCATTTGTAAAACAATGAAGTTTAGATTGGCATGAAAATGGGTTCCTGTTTAACGCTGAAATTTTATTGCATTGTATTAAACTTCACTAGATCTCTATTACACTTGTACACCAGTTGTATTACCATCTCAAAGGATTAACTTTTAAATTTGACTTTAAGATACATGAAGATATTTCATCAGTCAGGAATTGAATATTATTGTAATAGTACAGTAATCTTCACTTTTAAATGAGTGAAACCTGAGATAATAATTAATAATGAATATTTTCTGATTAGCCACTGTCGGCAATACGTTAACTTGACCACAAAGAAAAATTTCTTGGGCAAATTTAATTTCAAAACCTTTGTTCCTAGAAAGAAATTAGAATTATACTTATTTCACTCCTTAGTTTTTGATCGATAATTGTTATCAAATCACAATGACCCTGACTACATACCATACTTTGAATTAGACACTTTTTTCATCAACAGTTGACAACAGTCAACGAATTATTGAAAATCGGACAAGCACTGAATAGATGCTATCTCGGATGTTGAAACTCTGATACAGTTTACACTAATCTGCTGCCAGTCAACCTCAAACGCTAAATAACCTATTGTTTTGTTGTTACCACCTATTAATTTTGTATGTGAGAATTTCGAGAACTTTTTAATCTGTATTACAAATTCGAACTTTTCTGAAAAATGTATGATAAACTAATATCAATTGTGTTATCATGACCTTGTAGAGAAGTAGACAAAATCAAATGGGGAAAGGGTCAGACAGATGTTATAGCACATGTTAAATCAAAAGTCAGTATCGAGTATTTACAAACATATTCTTAAATAATTCATACTGAAAAGATCTAAATATCTAAAAATTTGTAGTTCCAAATCGCTACTTTCAAGTAAAATGATTCCATATTTACTTTCAAGGGATATATGATAAATTAGTATTTAAAAAAACCAAACCGTGAAAATGTCAATACAGTGAGTTTTGGATCGACGTAGTGTAAAAGACTTCATCGAGCACATGGTGTATTGTAAAAGGTCAACAATTAAGGAAGTGTGTTTGCACTAAGAAGGTAAGAATCACACTTTAAACAAAGTGTTTTTCAATCAATAATGAATTATACACAAATTTAAAAGGTAGAAATATTGACAAACATTATTTATAAATTAAGTTTTGTTGACTATTTCTAAAACCTTTAAATATTGATGACTTTGATACTTTGAAAACAAGTATCATTCACATTGTTCCTTTTATTATGCTTGAAAAGTGCAAGCACAACCAGATGAGCAGAATAACATTAAGTCATTTAATTTCGTTAGGTTCTCATCAGTTACTGATAAGTTCTGATGCATGAGAATCGAAACAAACAGTGGGTTAAGAATTTTTAGCAAAATGAGTTTGAATGAAAGTTATTGTGAACGTTCATCAGAATCATAAAGTAAAACGTGTAAGAAAAAAGTTTTTAAAAAAACTAAGTAAAAATATTATAAACATGTATCATGTGCAGAAGAAAATTGCAAAGCATTCATTTGCATGGAAACAACAGAGAAAAAAACGAGGAAATAAAAAATGTGACAGAACACGCCAGCGAAAAGTAGGAATGTAGTAAAAATGATTAAATATTCATCAAAACTCCGCCTGTAGAACCTTCGGGGCTACTGCCAGTCCCAAGACCGGATAAAGGAGGAGGGTTGGGCATGGGGTTGGCGACCCAATCCCACCGGGAAACTAACTTGCCAAAAAAACGCTAACCAAAATATTCATCAACTCATTGAACTACAATAGAACAGACAAAATGACTCAATGAAAGTCAGTGAACAAGAGAAAGACTTCAAAAAAACGTATAATATAATGAAAAAAGTTTTATGCTGACAAGATAAAGATAAATTTACAACTATTCATATTTGAACACATAAATTAGATTTTACAAACTTGTTAGCTATAATCTCAGTTAACTGTTTAGTTGTGGTATTCATCTGTATTTCTATGCTCAAAAGATATCTGGTATATCCCGATGGTCGAACATCAAAGATAAGGCTTTCCTTCTATTTGTCTGAGATAACTGCTTTCTCACGTATGCGTAAAGTCAGGGATATAGTAAGGGTTTACCATGAAAACAGTACTTGCAAACTTTTTACTGAGTAGTTATTGAACACATTATTTTATACAGGATTATTAGTTTGGCTGCTTGATAGATTCTGATTGACGAAGTGTCAAGCTTCCTACCGATTGCTGTCATTAAGGATGATCATTTTTACCTTGTATATTTTACTTTCTAAACGATGCATTGTAAAAAGAAAAACACACCCGAAGAATAAATTGTTTTAAAAGAAAACTATAACATACAAGATAACTTCAAATCATTCGATAATAAATTTTTTTATCAAGTATGGCATGTGTTAAATAGAAAACAGATACTTTCGGGCAAAGTTTTGAAGGTTTGTGTTTTTAAACATTTGCAATCATTAATTAATGATTGTTAGACCGCCATTAAAAACCTGGAAGCACTGGACGGCCGTTTCGTCCTGGTATGGGACTTATCAGCAGTGCGCATCCACGACTCCTGCACCTCGCATGATTCGGACCCGAGACCTTCGGAATTGTGCGCGAACGCCTAACCATCGGACCATTGGGCCCCGCGTTTAACGGTGTTAATGTCTAACTCTGATTGATCTACGGATTTTTTGCGCGACCTCACTCATTTGTCGTTTTTTTCAACCCTGTCGGGTGTAGGCAGTAACTACCAAAGACAAATGGGTGAAATTGTGCGAAATCTCTAGATCAATCAAAGTTAGACATTAACACCTTTGGATGCTGGCCAGTGGTCCGATGGTTAGGCGTTCGCGCACAATACCGAAAGTCTCGGGTTCAAATCCTGCGAGGTGCAGGAGTCGTGGATGCGCACTGCTGATAAGTCCCATACCAGGACGAAATGGCCGTCCAGTGCTTCCAGGTTTCTAATGGTGGTCTAACAACCATTGATTGATGACTTAAAATGTGTAGAAAATAGATAATCATCGTAATGTTAACAATAGTAATCATGAAAATAAATTAACTGAAAGTAATTTCTAAACAATTTAAAGGCTCATTTATTTATATTATTGACAAAAGATAATCATAATAGTAAATAAATAAATGAATAAACCATAAATGAAAGAAAGGACAGTTTTCAATTTGACTTATCTATCTATTTATATTTGATTTCCCTGAATTCAAGTGTTGTTTTCTTTTCAATTTCTTTTCTCTCTCCATCTCTCTCTCTCTCTCTCTGGCTCTGATGACCCGTTTGAACTGGATTGTTGTTGCTAAAATTTTCCTCTGTTGACTGCATGCACAATAAGCACATTCACACACACCTACAGTCATCTATATATACATACAAACAATATATGATGATGATGACGAATGAGCAGTTTTTTTTGCAAAGTGAATGAATAGAAAATGCTTTGTCTTATGTTTGGGTCATAGAGATCTGACTTTTGGAGGTATTCCATTTAGGTTTTTATTTGATTAATAAAGTGACTAAATGAAAATTTAACTTGTCAAGTAACCTTTTTATTCTCAGTTCAAGAGTATTACATTCATTGTCATTGCTATTACTACTATCATTAATACTATGAATACTAGAATAACCATTAGTGAACTAGTTCTTTTTCACAAAATAAAAGCCACAACAATTTTGTTTTTTGAAAATCTAATCTAAATATTGTATTTTAGTGTTCAATTACACATCAACAACTATAATTTTTCTTATTTTATTTGTAATGATCAGCTTGAACAAGAGTATACTTTTTATGAGTGTCAGTTTTTTCGATAATGTTAACCTTTCAATGATTCATTAGACTGTATTATCTTAATCCAATAATAATACAAATTAACTTATTACTGATAACAGTACAATAAACCTAGTGAGTATTTTTTTTTATCTAAATCTTTGAACTAAGAACTACATGATATATATCAGGCACAAGTAACAATAGATTTTGACTAACTTTAAATCGAACAATTCAATTCGAATTTGTTTGAAAATATAAAAGTTAATCAAAAGTATTTTACGCGTCATTTTTGAACAAATAGTGTTAATAATGGAATCCTTGCTAAAAGCAATTTGTATAAAAATTAAATTTTCGATAAAATTTGAATTTGAAATAAAATAATGACAATTTGGTAGAAATAAACAAGTGCCAGAATATGTTTAATACTTAATTCTTAAACAAGAAATATTTGTGGGCATTATGGCTGATTCTTCTAAGCTAGAAGGTTCAGTTTAGTACACAAATAACAAATGAGAATAACAGGTTTTTCCTCATTATCGATCATTAATTTCTGGAATAATATTTCAGGAATGATATACCGAAAATGAGTCCTATGACCATTTGAATCATCGTTTCGAATAAGCCTAATTGGCTTACATCTTGATGTTACCTTAGGACTTACGTTTGTAGATTGTGCCCCTGTAGAAAGAATGGTAATTTATGTATTCTGTACGGACTTGTTGATCTCAGTTTACATAGTTCAGACTGTTTTTGGCAGCTTAACGAATCACATCCAAATTTTATCTATTAACACAGACTAACACGATCATCAATAAATCGTATTTTTGTCAACTACCACTGAAACTGTTGTGTACAAGTCTTTCACCACCGAAGTTAGTGAGGCACTGCTGCAGTAGTTATTTATCAGAAATGTAGCTTAGTTATGTTCTTATGAATCATTTTATCTTAGTTTACCTACTCATTATATTGTTATTTCACTTCGAATTGTATATTTCTTCATTTCCAATCAAGGTTAGATATTCATCGTACTAACATGAATTGTTAAATCTCAACAAATGCACACACACACACACAAAGAAAGCTTCAGTTTTTAATTACATCTAAATAGTGTTACAATTTCTGCACATGTAATTAGATAGTTATATTTTTAAAAATCACATTTGTCACCGGAAATAAAATACATCAGAATATTAAACTATGGATGAATGATACACTATGAATATTTGATTAGAGAATATAAATCACTCATTATTCCAATAGTTTTATCTTTTCTATATAAATCTAATTAGTATCCTTATACTAATTTGGGTTTAGGTCAATATCAAATTGTTGAGACATTAATTAATTAGATTTTTCTTTACATTGAATGAATCATTTAGTCGAGAGCAAAATAAAAAAATAAAAAAAAGAAAATGAGGTCAGGTAAAACAGACTCGTCTTAAAAAAAAAAAATCAAAATTCATAGTATGAACTTATAAACCTGTGTTATATATTTTTTTCTTACAATCTCATCGTGTAACAGACTAACAGACCAACCGAGAACAATGATACAAAACAATGAGATTCTTGTGAATACTTTGAATGAATGAATGAATACACATCAAATCTTATCGGGTTATTTATTAATTAGAAAAATGAAAAGCTTTTATTTTGATATTTTCAACGTCTAGTGACCTTGGTCAAATTTGTCTAGGGGTTATCTAATAGACGAATAGTGAAATTCATATTTTTGGAGATCACATGTAAATTTATTCACTGTAAACTAATTTTTTTTTATTTTAAAATAAAACAAAACAAATGAAGTTTATCAGTGTGTATCGATGATTGTCGTTAATGTACAATAACAAAATTCCTTAAAAAAATAAAAATTGTTTATTATATATGCATAAAGAAATCTAAACAGTTAAAAGATAGTCAGTTGGTCAGATGGTTTATACAATAAAAAGCATCCAACATGCTACAATTGAGTTGTCTCACATTCAACATCAGTTCGTTTAAGCTTACTGATGAGTAACAACTAGCAAGAAACTTCAATTAATCAAAATTTCATCCAGATTATGCATCTGAATGTAACGCAAGCCATATAATATCACTTAGACCCAAGTAATTTGATTGTAATTCATTTGATAGGATTTAATCAACACTAAACAACAAGACAGAAATGATAATGTTCTCTAATCCCTGATCAATCAATTATAAATTTGCATTTATACGAAATTAGTATGTAAATTGTATAAAAATCAATAATTTCATCATACATTTCCTTCTAATTCACGGAAGCAATATATTTTTGAAATTAGCATTCATTCCATTTTTACATGACTTAAAAAAAACCAAGTTATTGATGACTATGTCTACCATTATTATTATCATCGCTAATCGTGTTCCAACCTTGTTACTTAAGATTACATGATTAATAAATCTGTATGAAAATCTATATCAGACTTAAACTAAGACTGATTAGAGTAAATAAAGTGCAACATACTAATGTTGTGTAGTTTTTATTGATTTAGAAATTAAATAGACACGAAAAATTGTTGACTAAAAGAAACTTGAAGACCAATTATACATTTATTCAATTCACTAATGCAAGTATTAATCTTGAGCGATAATTATTCTGATCCTTTCGTTACCAGAGTTTGTTTTTATGTTCGACAGCATCATAATATCAATTACAATCTTCTGTTTCTTCTGTTACAATTAACTTTGTTATTTTTCAGCAATAAATGATGTTTTCCTATAAACCATTATAAGCTATACCATACTCTTAATGTTTAGATTATTGATCATTCATTTATTTTACTTTCAAAACTGCAATTTATTTGATATAGTTGTAAATAATCCTCATTTTAAAGTAGTAAATAATGACCAGAAATACTTGAATACAATTCTTTCTATTTTGTTTCATTATGGTCTAGACTCAGTTCATTTGTGTTTGTAGGTTGATTATCATAAGAAGTACTATGACCACATTTTTGTCTAACTAATCTATAATATTGATATACGGCATAGTATAGCATTTTACCACAAATAATCGGGTCAGACAAGTCAAATAGTCAACAATGTTCAGACATAACTAAAAGAGTCCTAAATTTTTGCAAATGAAATGAACATTTATCTATACTGGCTATTGATTTCGTGTAGTCATTTACAAAAGTATTAGTTGGCTGTTCACTAATCAAAAAAAGTCGTTTAATTCATGAAATCAGAAACCTTGGGTAAAATGATAGACTCGATAGGTCTTGAATTTGGGCGTAGATAAGCATTTAGTTATTACAAAAGACTGTAAAGTATTCTTAGGACTGAAGTTAATTACTAGCTAAAGCAGTAACTGATAGTTATTAAAAAATGGTTTGAATATAACCAGTTTGCTTTTGAGACCATGAACCAGTCTGTACCCATTCAACAGACAAAAGTTATTGTCATCTACAATCCTGAATCTGCTGAGTAATATAAGACATACAAATTTTACGTATGGAATCTTGAAAATGATCGAAACAGCTATCCAGTGCTGTTTAGTTTCTTGTTTCATTAAACGATGTCAGCGTACGATTGCAATCTATTAAAAATCACCTCATTTTATAGTGTTTTATGTATCTAATTTTCAAAGTTAAGCTTGCACAACAACTGGCTCAAAATGACGTTGGTGAAAATGGTGACGCTAGAATACAATTTATTTAGGAAATAAAATCAATTTGTTTGCAGTCAAGTGCTGACTGGTTAAATTTCTGTCTAAGATTAAAGTCAACTCTTCACTTTGAATACCAGACAGGAGTCTCTGAAAATGCTTCAACTGTTTATCCGAAGTTGACATTTATAGGTTAGTGAAATCATGCTGATAAAATGTTGAGACTTCAACCAAAAAAAATATTTATAACTTAAGATGAACTATAAGTTTTCAGTGAGTTGATTATTAAGTTCAGTTAACTGTCTAACAAACCACACTTTGAGTTGACTAGCTCTTAAGAAATTCAATTATCCTGGTGTTCTCACCATTAATTTTAGTTTTAATCTTAGTTTTAGATGACAACTTTCTTCATTGAAAAACTGAGTTAATCTTGTGCTTAATCGACAAACGATACCCAATATGAATGAATATGACGCTTCTAGACATTATTTTAGTGAATAACTATGGGAATCAAGGTAACACTTAAAAGGTATTTCCGTCATCCAAAGCACTTAAACTTTTCATTTTATGGTCACGGAGGTTGTTGATCTTCATTGAAATCACTAATCAGTCAGTGTAGCACCACCATTAGGATTGTGGTCGGATACTAGGATTAAATGGCCATCCAGTTCATACAGGTTTCTAATGATGGTCTAACATTGATCGATTCATGATTTCAGTTAACTTTTTTACTTATACTGTAAATTTTCTTCGGGTATTGTGAAACTTTATTTGACATTTCACTTGATAGATTAATAGATAATTTCATTAATTTTGGCAAACCAATAAATCTCTAACAAAATATTTTCTTTCGAACTTTAAAATTAACTAATTAATAATTGAATCTGACATAGCTAATCATTTAACGAAACGTCATAGAAATATTGGTCACCTCTTTCTCTCTTCACTAATTACTTCAGCAACTTAATCATTCTATTGCTCACATTATGATTTACTGATGCCTGTTAAGAAATTAACTTTCACTCATACTCTTTAATAACACTTCATTCTAAATTATTATTTATTTGTTAGATATTATTGTTCACTTCGTATGTCATATATTATTTCACATTGTGAAGAAAAAAAAAGAAATAATAATAAATACTTGAGTACACTAATTTTAATCTTCTTTAAATGTGTATACGTACATATATATACAATTAAAGTGACCTTATAGAACATCAACTTGACCTGAAATTCAGTCATGGTCAATTGAATTGTATATGTGTACATGTACATTTGTGTAAATGTGCATTGTATAGTATAATAATTGTATTGAATATATATATATATATATATATATATATATATATATATATATATATATATATATATATATATGTATATATATATACTACACTCAGTATTTTTTGTTGTATTCTCATGCTTAAATTCTTTTCATTATTATTTTGATCTATCTCTCTTCTTCTTTAATTCTTGAGGTCTAAACTGTTGACCTTATTTTCTTCCTTTCAATGCATATATATATATATATATATATATATATATTTAAATAAATGCCAGGATGAGAATAGTTATACCATTTAAATATTAGAGGTTATATATATATATATATATATATATATATATATATATATATATTCATCTACATAAAAGAATAGCCTCAATTAATAGAAAAATTATTTGAAAATTTCAGTTCACTACACAGGATAACACAAGAAAATATGCGCTTCATGTACTAATTGACCTGAACAATAATCTTAAATTTAACTATTTATTTTATCTTGTGTTATGTATGGCCTTATTATTGAAAATTCTTATTCTTATAATCATTATTGTTATTACCAAAACTATGATACAAAAAAAAGACACTGAAAGAAAGAGCTAGATAGAGAGGGAGAGTGAGAGAGAGAGAGGAAGGGAGTATAATTGTAGAAATGAAAAAAAAAATAAAACTTTCACAGATGAACACTTAAAAAAATAGAAGGGGAAGAGTATGAGGATGAAGAGAACAAGAAGAAGAAGAAGATAAAACAAGTAAACGAGATAGTTTTATCACCTTATTAAGATGTGGATCACTAAATCTATTCAAATGACCTCATTCAGATCATTGCTAAGGTAACACAATCGTTTTAACCTTGGCCTATATACATATATAACATTATATATTAAAATATTATATAGATATATTTTTTTTCTATTTTAAATAAACGTATTTTTCTGTTTTTCTTCTATTGTGAACTCTATTATCACTACTAGTATTATGATTATTATTGCTAGTAGTAGTTGTAATGAATGCACTTTTATTAAGTTTATGAACTGAACTCAAAGTAAATGAATGTAGATACAATCTATGTAGATGGATTTAACTATAAGCCTAGGTTACATGCATAAATATTTAGTTTCTTTATACAAATTACGCATTAGTGATTACCATAAGCATGAAATAATATTATTACTTTTTATAAAAAATGAGTGAGTATGTTGTGGATTTTGTTTTCATAAAAAAAGAAAGACATGAATCCAGCGATATCATGTATGCAGCTACAAATTTTGGCAATGTAAAGAATCTTTTCATTGTTCACTGATATCAAAGTTGACAAATCAAGGAAAGGCAAAAATAACGGAGTATATTAATTTTATATTACCATGTGACGCGTTGGTACTGTACAGAAATAAAAAGTTCTACAGAGAACATGAATCCAGTTACTTAAAGAGTCATGATCTAATGGGACATGTTGATCAAGCAGTTTCGTTCTGTAAGGGTTGACGATCTATTCGTGAAGCCTTCATTTTTATTCTGAGTAGAAATGAAATATTCTAATTGTTTCCCTCTCCTCTCCACTACTATGTGTATGTTAGTTTTCCTCCGATTAAGATATTAACTCATGATGAATATAACATGTAAACTAACACTGTTTTTATTTCTCTAGATCAAGTTCAATTTCTAGAAAAAATGCTATCGAACATCTTATTAAAGCATTTTTAGATAATACACTAAAATAATTAATGATCGTTTTATAGTGCCGATAAACGTTCGAGAAAGAAACCAGACATATGTTTATATCATAGTCAATAATATAAAAATTATATGATCTGAATGGAAAAAGGACAGTTTGAATTTCTTTTATGAATATAAGTTATATATATATAACAGCCATAAACTGTATAAAGTTCTCCATAAGCAACTAACTTTATCTTACCTCCATATTAAATTGATCAATCAATAGTTAGAAGCTTTCTCTGCACTGTAATAACTGAACATTGATATAGAAATTATCTATTATTCTATATAAATTCTAGCTAACTCAGAGTATTTTCTCAACATTTTTTGAACCACTGTGTTCAAGATATTCAGATAAAGAAAAGGTAAATAGTCCACTACAAAATATCAGTCTTAGACATGCTGACCAGCAGAATTAATAAGGGAACACCTGAGATTCAATTTTATAGGAAATCAACACATACTGTTCACTTCCCTATGAAGTACATGCTTATGACGTTGTTCAGTAAAAGACAGTATAAGCCTCACAGAGTAGTTATTAAGCTCGCAGAACACAATACGTTCAACATCTTCATAGTAAACTACGAATATTCTTTATCAACTCTGTTGATAGATAATTTACCTAAACAAGCAATTATTTGGCATTGCTTGAACTTTGCTTTGCGTCAAAAGTACTCCAATATTCTGCAACAATTTACGTCTTAAGTACAGAAGATAAAATTGCAAACTATTTGAAATTCTTGAAATTTACCACGAATTTGACTAGTATTAATAGACTTGTGAACTATATCCAACATACACAATTGAAGTTATCGCTAAATTAAATCTTTATTAACAATAGTAAATGGAACCTTTTGAAAATAATGAATGCTGTTACAAACGAATTGTTACTACAAAAGGATGAATTACAGCACAAACACTAGAAACTAATACCAAGATGTGTTTCCTGACGTTCTGGTTAAAAATATTCACTTATGGGGTCACTTAACCAAGTCGTCCTGACTCAGTAAGTCATAAAATAATAAATTGCAAATTGACTGAATTTGCAAAGATGGACCACTAAGTTTTCCCTCGGTAATGTAAGTTTCTTGTGCCAATTATCAGTCCCGAAAGTTCTTAATTTTTAGCGGCATAGAGTCATATTCATACAATATTGACTACCTCTAACAGTCTGCGAAATATTTATCCCTAATTTTCAATAGTCAACTGTTTCATTTCACTTCATATTGAAAATATTCTTTAAATTATCTGACAATTACCAAAATACAAAATAAATTAGTATAAGTAGTTTGTTGAATGTGCATAGTTTACATCACAGAATGAATGAACTTAGACAGCTGTCAAAAAATAGGATGTACTGAACAGTGAAAGTAATCCATCAAATCATTAAACAAAATACAATTCAGAGAGGAAAATTTATTTTGTGTTAGTAATTTCAATCTGAAAACAATAGTTTAAAGGTTAAATCACAACGCTTTACTGCAAAATTGTTTAACACAATAATACATACCATATTATATTATATTTCAGTCTATTTTATGTTTATCAATATGTTCAACTTGCACTGGTCATTGTTTTACCCCTAGTCAGTCAGTTATACTGAATCAATTACCTAACACTGATATGTTCCTGTTCAACTGGTAATATTTCACACCAATACAGCGAGATAAAGAGCACACAGTAACTGGATAGAAAAAAATTAAAAGAATTATGTATACTATCAGTATCAAACATTGGGGAATTCAGTTCAAAATGATCTAGTAAGATCGTGTGACAAAATGTACATAATCAGATTAAAACTCCAGACATAAATGGATTTGTGCTACTCTACTCAAATTTTCAACCATATCACCTGATGTCTACAAATGTTGACTATAGTTATCACTAGAAGTTCAAATAAGAATTTGAAAACAGTCAATATTCTTAAGATAATATAATTCACTGACCATGTGTACACTGTTAACATTAATACATAACACGTATAAATATGCATATACTAGTTTGTATATCAGTTGAATAGTATTTGACATTTAGAGGGATTTGAATCTCAACATTACTTAAACAGCAATTGGCTAAAGGAAATATCTCATTTCAATTATTGATGAATGATATGTTAACCACTGACTTCAACTTAACATTTTACTGAATTGGCTACGATTTTCTTAACAATTTTTGGAATTTCAATATTGAAAAATAAGTAGGTATGGGATCTATTGTCGATTTACAGTACCCTAATAATGGATATATAGCACCATGATTTACTAATGTACAATTCTATCTTCTAAATAAATCTGTCCCTGTTATTGATGCGTAGTCGCCAATAAAATCAAAAATTAACTTGCCTGACGAGATGTAATCAATAGACAGTTTCAGTTTTAGAACTGTTTACTTTAGTCAAAAATCGTATACAATTACATAAAGTTTCCAGGATGAAATTCCATTTCTTACCATACATCGATCAGATTTACTTAGACATTAAGTTAACTATATAGTTGACTATATAATTTCAGTTAATTTTACACCTTTTAAACAAAATAAATCTGGAAAGTAATGCTTACAATAGAGTTCTCAGTATCATTGTAAATATTCTCCATCATTATTTGAATAAGAAAATTTTTAGTCTAAACAATATATTGATTCCCATCTCTTCCACTTTTATTTCCATTATTCATAAGCAAGCCAACAAGTAAACTTTCTTAAAAGATTGAATATATCTTTAAAGTCGTTACTGTTCTATCTGTCATTGATACTAATGTGCCTTTAGTATAAATGTTATGCTCGTCAGTTGATATGCTTGAACTATTACGAGTTTACCTTATTCGGTAAACGAGAGCGAAGACAAATGATCCAGTGACACAATAAGCTACTCTAATCCGAGCGTCCCAAGGCCCCACCAAGTAAAGAAAGAAGTATTGACAAGACGTAGAAAGTGTATTCTACAAGCATCCAGAAAATCGAGATAGACAAGCACACAAATCGAGTTTATTTATACATGATAGAAACGGCTTTAGGAAAGCCACAAAAATAGCGTACTAAAATAATACATCAACCATCAACAGTCAAGGGTCTTCCGGGTGGGAAATGTAATCTCAAGGTCAACTTATCAACCCATGTGCGGAAGCATAAAATCCAAAATTAGGACCTTTATCAAGTGAGTTCTGGGGATCTAACGTCCCCAACAATAAGTCAACAACTTACTTACTCCTTTTATCCCTCACAAAGCAAAGACAGCCGATCAAAGAGCGCCAACTTACTGTATTCTATGCTGTTCTTTATAAATATTGCCAATTGTCAATCCTTCTTTTAAAGTCAATTTCCAGTTTTTGGCATAAAGTATTTTTCAGACTTTCGCTATTCCCTTTGCCTTTAGGATTCTAAATTAGGGTTTGCGTTGGGATGTAATGTGATGATTTCTACAATGTGTATCCCATCCATTTCTAGTGTATCTTAATAATTTTCTCTTCATCTAGAAGCTGATATGAAAACCACTGTATTCAACGATATTTCAAACTATTTGTAATAATAAGGACGAGGAACTATTTCTTTAACAATTGATGACTTCAGTAATTGAGAGCTTTGTTGTCTAAAATGGAAGTAGTTCTTCCCGAAACTCGTCTTTGAATTCATTGATAATTAGTCAATTACAAATTACTTTGTAATAATTAGATTATTTATTTATACGATATCGACACGTTTAAATTAGATCTCTGTCAAGAAAGTAGCATGAATTATCATGGTAAAAGAGTTAGTGACATTTTGTGTTAGATCGTATCAATGATCAACAGTTCAATATTGTTAGAAAATGTTCAATATTTATTAGATGAAGTAATATATATATCATAGCAAATAATCAACAAATTTCAGTTTCTTCTTATTCACTAATCTATTAGCTATGTAAATAATAAGATCGTCAACTGTATGATTGCATAATTTTTGTTTGAAAAACGATATTTATTACTTTAAAATATTTATTCTTATCATCTGATTCAATCATTTTTACAAGCGATCAGAAATTAGTTTCCTATTTTTTCTTTAAATTACAAATGAATATCACATAAAGAACTAATAAGTGACGGAAAAAAAAACACGATTAGTACAATTAGTACATTCGGTTACTTGAACCTGTTTGTCATAATGATCAAATTGGTTTACTCAGTCTATCATTGGTTTATAATACTACATGATAACTTCAGTTATTAAATGAAATAATACAACTGTTGTCACTTAGTTTTTCAATCATTCATATGGTTGCCTCCAAGTCTTTACTCAAGTAAATATATGTAGTGTGAATATATTGTGTTTGAGATTCATTGCTTCGAGAATCCTTTCTAAACTTTTGATCTATTTTAATCTGTCTTTTCACTTTTCTTTTGTATTTCACAATAATTTAACCATATACTATTGTTCGTCATCAGTTATGACCATTTTTACTGTGTCATTAATTGTTAAAATTAAATTCACATTTCATGACTTTATGGTCAAGTAATTCATCTTGGCAGTTATGATAAATATTTTTGTTATCCCTCAGACGTCTTGGCTGAATTGATTACTTTCGCCAAAAAAGAACATCAGTCTACAATTTGTAGAAGATAGTTAGTTCTTCGCTGTAAATCAGTCTAGAATGTATGGTAGAATACAAGGATTGTCATGAAAATTTCAGTCCCTATAACAATGTTTGTACATCAGGTAGTTCACTTTGCGTAACCATATTAATAATTTTCATATTTTTATTAAACATGATTCAACCATGAAAGATTTTATTAGACGCCACATTGAAAATCTGAATTGTTATCAATGTTCAATTATTAATTAATAATCCATACTAAAAAAAACAATAATATTTATTAGTTACGCATCAAATGAAATAATTAACACATTTCTCAATCATATTTATCATGAATAGAAATGTTACGAAAATGATAACTGACAAATATACACTTCAGTTTAATGAATACATGTATTTTTAATCAAAATATTCAATTACTTGAGATGGAGAATTCATTCTTTTTGCATTAAAATATTAGTCTGTTAAAATTAGAAAAATATATTGAGATCAGGTATTCCTTGAATAAACAATTATCTATTGTTATTTATTCCTACAATTCCAGTAGAACAACACAAAATTTAAGTGATCATTAAATTTACTAACATGAATTCTTCCAATACATCACATAGTTTTTCAAGTCTGAATAATTTTATTACAGCATTTTGTTATCCTATCTTATGCAAAGTGGTGGATGTGCACTACTGAAGACGAAAGGGCCGTTCGGTGTTTCCAAGTTTTCAATATTCTTATAACTCAAATCGATCCACAGACTTAATGAAAATTATTATTATTATTATTATTATTATTATTATTACTATTAATATTCTAATGCATAAACGATAGTTGTGGAGGAATAGAAAAGAAATGTAAACAAAATTACGCCTATTAACTTGATGATGATGACGATGATGATGGTCAATGTATTTGATGAATTTAAGAAGTAAACATGTACTCCATGTTTTTTTTCATAACAACAAAAAAAAATACAAGCTACGACTTGTATCAATATTGTAGGATGTAGTTTTTCAACTTTGTACCAACCTATATGATAATGCAATTGATATAAATGACAAAAGAGCAAAATGTATTCATTAAATGTCACTAACAAGTTAAAAAAATCCGTACACTAAATCTTATACCTCTAAAGAAATGAACTAGCAAAAATTGAATATCACTATTAACAGCAGTTTGAATTATCACGCTGTTGACAATCAGTTGTGAAATTTTTAGGACTTTTTCTTAGTATACCTGTATCCTGAGCAGTTTGCTCCAATCTAGCCATGTAACAGAAAGATTTTTAAATAGACAAACTGTGGTCAACAGTGAAAGCTGAGCTAATTCAAGTCATTATTAATAGTAATGCGAATGTCACACGTTAAACAAAATAATGACTGTTAGCACTCAGTAGCTTAGCAAACGGTTCTAGTCCCAGTGTGAACATCAATAAGGGTACGGATCTATATCTAGCTGACCAGCTCCAACAAGGATAAAGCGTTTGTCTTGAATTCCACAGCTAACCAGCATCTATTTAGTCTAAAAACTCTGGGAGATTTTCTTTTTGATTGAATAAAATTGTACATAACACAGAAAATAGAGAATAAACACAAAAATGTTACATAATTTTTTCGATACATCATCTTCATAAACAGTTAGTTAGATTAGCTATCTCTTTCAGTTATTGAATTTCACCCAAGAAGTAGAAGTAAAGAGATAATTTTCTAGTTCTAGAGATCTTTTTCGCAACGTCGAAATCATCTCTGATAAATTTAAGTTGACAGTGTTTGTGAAAATAGCAAATCTGTCACATAGATTTGAAAAATTATTCACAAGTGTAACGTGATAATACGACTGTGACATAATCAGTGTATACTCAGCTAGACATTAATTAACAGAAGTGAGTTGAATAACGGTGAAATTATTTTTCATCAAATTTAGTTCAGGCTAACCTATTATGATTCATTTGAAAAAACTTTGTCACCAAAAATGAATTGAAGCATATGAATGGATTGTAGTATGTCGTATAGTTAGTTTGGTTTACTCAAGTAATGTCTTAATCAAAACTTTACTGTTAATTTACTGGTTGATTTTTCACGTTTCTATATACTTGCATTTGAATAGTCATTTATGTATACCAGATCATTTTTTTCAGAGAGCAGACTATTACTTAGAAGTTTTTATCACTAATCGCTACCTATTCAATAGTGTTTGTTAATGGATGGTTATAGAAAATCGTCTTAATTCAGGTTATAGATTTTTTTAACACTACAGGTCACTATGTCCTCAGGTGAACATGTTAATCTTTAAATAGTGAATTACCGTCCCCATTTTATTCAACCTGAATTTATATGAATTTAGAAAGCCAATTTTGGTTACACACTAATTTGATTAAGTGATCATGATTTGCTGAAAGAACACTATGCATGTTTGAAAATAAACCTTTTGAATTGCTTATATACTTGCTACAGTATATCGCTATTTCATAATCATGATAATTCTATGAAATTTGTATAAGTGTTAGGTAGTTTAAGAAATCCTGAACTTAGGATTAAACAAACATGACATTGGTGGCTACTCAGTGATCAGTCATTTTTAAATATCTCATTTCTACAAAAGGTCGTTCATTCCTCAAATAGTTAGTTCAATGACAACGTCCCAGACTGTGAAGCTGTGTTACGGGTTCCAATCCCATAGTGAGCATCAGTTCCCCTGAGATTTTAAGTATGTCCCTGGTGACAAGTGTCAACCAGTATGATACCTAGGTTAAATAGAGCTACACTCAGACTACTTCCAATCATACTACTATTCAATGTAGCACAAGCGATATTTCGTTTCTTAGACTAGTGATCACACTGTAACTGCAGAATCGTTAGAATGCAATCAATACTTAAACGATTAGATAAACATGACAATGTTCACTGCTCAGTGATCAATTCATTTGAAGTGTACACAAATAAAATGCTGATTAATTATGTACAGAATGTTAATTCAGTGCTTTGTTTATGTAACTACTTTATAACGAAATTGATCAAGGGATCATTGGTTAAATATTTGGTGCCGGTTACTTTTTGTCACAGGATTTATTATTGATAATTATTTCATGTAAAGAAACAATCTCTAAACATATTCATGTATTATTATTCCTAATGTAATCATATGAGAAGAAGAATCATAATATCATTATAATATCAATATTTCATAGTTCATAGTCATTTTAGGAGGATACTTTTTCAATTAAAAAGTGTTATTTACATTTTCATCGACCACACAAATAATTAGCAAAACGAAGAACAAAAACTATTCTCAATGAATTAAACTTATTTGAAATGATAATTTAATTTTTACTAGCATATCAAAACAAAAAATAACACATTTATTGAATTCAGTGTTTGTTTTTTTTCGAAAAGATCAATAAAGATAGTATTTTTCACCTTTTCGTCTTTGATTCATTTAAAAATCATTTCATAAATCCATTTTAAAAAATACAAACAATTTTTTTTAAAAATAATCACCCACAAAAATTAAAATATTCAACATAACTGATCATCATTAGATCGATTGAATACTTTTGTGAAGTTTCTAATCTATCCTGAAGGTAATATTGTTTGCTTGGACTGGTGACGGTAAACTATAATGTATATTAAACAGTCTAGAAAGAGTGAAGAGGAGGAAGAGGAAAGTAAAACCGACAATTCATGAAGTATGTCAACTGTATTTGCATTGAATGATGAAAACACTCGACAATGATGAATCATAACACAAACGAGAGATTAAAGGCCATCGAATAATCGAAAGTGACAGGTAGTTGAGTAAGTCACAATGTACAAAAACAAATACCAAACAGTTGGTGGTAGTGCTAGGCTTACTAACATGAGTATGGCCAAATTACGAAATTTTTATCGTATTTCTAAACAACAACATTGTCAGCGTCTACTTCAGTAAGAATTTTTTTAAAAAAACAGTCAAAACAGAATGATAAACACTGTTTTTTTTTCAGAGATAACAGAATTTCTACAGCATAGACCAGTGCCAGTGAGGTCATATCAGATTAAAATCAAATATTTAGCCTTTTGTTATTTTTCAGTTTAATGTTTAAAATCACTGATATTCTATTTTTCAGTATTTCTCATCCTCAAATAATTTTTTTTATAAATGAAAGTAATATTTATTAATGACTGACATCAGTTAAATAGGTAATGCAAATCATGATACATTAAAACCTAGTTGTGTAACACTTTTGGATTAACTATCCTAGTGTAATTATGACTTTAAATCTGATTTCAAAGCCAGAATATTTTCCATTTCAAAGATTTTATCATTCCTTAATTAGTATCACTCAGTGATCTTAATGCCTGATTCTGAAATTAGTTAATTTCATACTTCATACAATTTAGTAAATATGATAGATATCTATTTCTAAATACATTCCCTTGTAAACACATACACAGATATAATTCATTGCATGCGATTTGGTGGTTTCGTTTGCTATTTTCATTGTAAACCAAGTACCACTTGATAATCGATTGGTTCATATTTGGAGGCTTCTCAATGATAAACATTTAAAATCTAACATTAGTTCATATTGTTAATATAAGCTCGGGTTACTTATACATTATTCACAGTTAGTTTATTTGTATATCGAACTATTCCGATTATTGACCTGATTACAATTAGTGACCTGATCGAAAGTTTTATTGATTCCTTAACTTCTTATAATCGTTATTTTAAAAATAGATTGAAATGAATTTAAAAAAAACAAAACTAATCTAATAAAGTCAAACATTTAATACTATCAAATTATTCAATCCATATACCAGTTTTATAAATAACGTTCAAGTTCATGTAAATCCGATTATTTGAAGGTATGTAAAATATTCCATGTTTATGAAGATTAATTATTCATCTACAAAACATTTCAATACTTATTCGGTTGGTATAAATCTTTTTGGAACAAATAAACCATCGAAAAGACATTTAATATTGAATTGAAATTATGGATCAATTGTTGCTAGACCACCATTAGAAAGCTGTATATACTGGACGGCTGTTTCGTCCTAGTATGGAATGCTGATCCACGAGCCCCGTGCGCAGAGATCAAATCCAGGACCTTTAGTCTCAGAAGTTAATGCTAAAACTTTAGACCACTGAGCCAGCATCTAACGATGCTAATGCCAAACTTTAATCAATCCAGGGAATCGCGTAACCTCATCCATTGTCTTCGGTAGGTAACTGCGTACAGCTAACAAGTGGGAACTGCAGTGGACACGGCGTCCCACCAAAACTCCGAGAATTTCCTCACAAACCTAGTCATTAGTGTGTAATAGCTTGAACTGATTAAAGTTAGACATTAATACTGTTGGATATCGGCTCAGTGGTCTACAAGTCGAGTTCGTTCGCGAGATTGAAGGCGTCTGATTCGATTCTCGTGTACGGAAGTAGTGGATGTGCATCACTGATGAGACCCATAATAGGATGAAACAGCCATCCAGTGCATGCAAGTTTCTAATTATGGTGTCTAATTGACCCTAATTATCAGTCAGTCAGCTACATGGTAGAACTTCATACGTACGTACATCCACCCTCATGCTCGTTACAGTACACAACTCTATAATGAAAGTTATTTAATAGTTTTTTCGGATACGCAAATAATGTAGAACCTTGACTCTTATTACGATCATAAATAGTTATTATTCGTAGCTAAAATGTCCCATATTTGAACTAAATAGCCGTCCAATGTTTGCTAATTTTCAGTGGAACTCTAAAATTACAATCATCTTCCATGAGCCTTTTTCAATGGCTAGTTTATCAGGAAAAACCAGGTGTGAAGATAGTTTATATCATGAAATCACGTTAATCTCGAAATGATTTATGTTTAAACAATACTATATACTATTTTTGCTCAATCTTGATAATGTTCACCTGTAATTACACATACACTAAAATTTATTTAGGATGACAATCAACACTTCATTATTTAATCATATTACTAGAAATCAAATATCACGAGATAATACATATCATCCCGTAATATCAGCTACATTGCATTCTTGCACTTGATATCACAGTTTCTACTTAGTAATTCGGGACATTCTTTGAAATTCAACTGCATCATCTTTTGTATAGATTACTATGTAATGTGGACCACCAGAGACCAAAACAGAAACGAAACACTTGTTCCAAATTTCATTATTTTTCACTAATTCTTCAAATTTCGTCACAATATATTCTTATTGGAAATTATTTTTTAATATATAGTTAGGCTATAGAATTTCTCTAAATATCACAAACTATCTAGAGTTTAGATTAGTCAACAGATTGTTAAAAATTTCATGAAAATCTACTTTAGCCAATAACCTCAACTATTAATGGTCATCAGTTAATTAAGTGATCTTATACTGTGTTTTAGTTAATCATTAATTAGTGAATTCATCAACTGACAGTAACTGTCGGTACATGTCTATGTACACCTTCATAATATAATAATAATAATAATAATAATAATAATAATAATAATCGATTGATAAATGTGCATCAGTGTGTTTTTGGATGATAAGTTTTATTTACATATGTATATATGTAGATATACATGCATTCAATGCACTAAAAAAAAATTAGCGATACAATTTATTCATGCTGATATTTCACTTTCAATCACTGCATGTAAACTGATATTTTCAATTTATTCGTGTGGTGCATAGATATCCCAAATGTTCCAATCGATCTAGGTAAAATCAAATTTAATTCGCTAACAATATATATTATTTGTATGATTAAACAAATGTCTAGGGTAATTTATTGATTTACTTACTTACTTAATTAATTACGCCTATTACTCACAATGAAGCATAGACCGCCGATCAGTATTCGCTAACTTACTCTGTTCTGGGTCACGCTTTCCAGTTCTGTCCAATTTTTGTTTATTCTTCTCATGTCTACCTCCGTTTCTTGGCTTAATGAGGGTAATTTATTCCAAGTGGAATCCTTAAGCTAACATTTATCTTTAACGATAGAACTCAAATAAAAATAATATATGATAGCAATCATGTCATATATATGAAAGTATTTTCTACTAAGAACTTAAAAAGTTAGTGATTGATTTCAAGCCAGGAAGCAATAAGTAACCTCCTACTACTACACTGATTCGAAACTCCTCGATAATGTACACTCATGAGTGATTCATTAGTTCAATAGTTTCGTTAAGAGTTATTCACAATCTCAAACCTAATCAATTTAAACTTGAAGCCGGTGAATAGTTTAACTTGGAAACATGTTTTAATTAAATAAGCGATTCGCTTAGAAATGATCATACAACGATTATGACTGTATTGAATGATAAAAATTAATCTGTATTGATTATTAGACGAATAGAAATATTGAATATTTATTACGATGACATGAAATTGATCATTTAATGAAAATGATCATGATTGAATATTGCAGTTTAACATTGAACTAAATGGTACATTATTTCATCAATTCAACATAATCAAAATGAATGATTTTGATAAGCCAGGTCAAATAGTTATATCTCAACTTATTCAATAGTTCAGTTCATTGATTTGTTGTCTACTGTCATCCAAGCTTCTACTTATTTTACTTCACATTATAAAACAATCATTAAAAAAAACCCTAGACAGTTATTTCTTCATAGGAATATCGACATTCTTCTTTCTTTCTTCTATCCACAATCAATAACTTTGTAGGAAAATTATCCTAGTTATAACAATTATGTACATACAAGTATATCGAATACCCAAATACTGAATTCATTACATAATCTAACAATTACACTGTAAAATAGAAAAAAACCGTTATTTTTCCTGTTTTTATTGTTGTCGTTGCTGTTAGCTTTTAATTCTATTATTTAATAAGTCTACTATAAGATTTGGGTTTATTTTCATAATCATACCTAAAATAGATATGTACGTGTAAGAGGTGAGTGAACACAACTTGCAACAAGTGATTCTTCTCAAATTCTGAACTGTATCTTTTAGGATTATGAATAAAGAAATTTAGGAGAGAGAAGATCAGTCATTTCAATTTTCCACCTGTACATATATATATATATATATATATATATATCCGAATATAGCTGATATTGTGTGAAATCATATCGATGCAATAATCATATTCATAAGTTTAAAATTATGAAATTTTCATGCATTTACAAAACACAATGCATAAATGTACAAAAATTACAAATTGATGATCAATTACTTTTTGTACAGATCTTTCTTTATTCAATAAAACATCAAATTATTCATCATGATGTAGACTTTCAAATTTTTTAGAAATTTTTTCTATATTTTCAACAAAGCATTGAAAAACAATCCTGTCTATCCTTATTTTTAATCAAATTTATATGTAGTGAGTTAGTAGGATATATTTCCGAAAAAAAATGGTTTATTTCACAATTTATCAATGGTGTGAACAGAACAATACATTGATCAAATGATTTATTAATTCAAAAAAAAAGTATTCCAATTTTATCACAATAAATTAATTACCTGAGTTAAATAGTGTTAATTATTGTCAACAACATATTCTCAATTTCATTGAAATTATCGATTGTTGTGCATTGTTAGACCACCATTAAGAAATATGCTGTAAGCATTGAAGGCAGTTTCGTCTTAGTATAGGACTTATCAGTTGTGACTAGTGAAGTTCAACTCTGTCATATGTGAGGCAATAAATGAACTCTGGCAATACCTTGCATTGATTGACGGTGGACATTAATACTGTTGATGAGAGATAATTTAGATGTTTAGATATTTTGTATATAAACGTATTGATAGCTTTCATATTATTCAAGGTTAGTGCAGTCAAAAAATTCAACTTTATGACAGTATAGTAAAAGTTAGAAAAATATTTTGAAATCGGTGAGATTAACACGATTGATTTGTCTTTTAATGGACCAGATAACGTTCTAGTTGCAAAGTACTTCAGTTGAATAGTTAGTATACTTTAATAATTTATAATAAATTCTTCAGTTTTTAGTTAATCAACTATAGTTTGTAATTTTGAATTTAAATCTTTATGATGAAAGATGTGAATTAAACTCATAGTTGATATTTAAGAGTGAATTTCGTTTCAACTTTTACAGATAGATGTCAATCTTATGTGAATTAATACAATATTATTTATTTTGTGACAATAATTTTTGAACAGATAAATTGTTGCTAACAATGAAATCTAGGGTTATTTAAAACATTTTAAATAATAATAATAATAATAATACAAATATCATACCTGTTCGACAAGTTAATGGATACCTAGATTTAGTAGATCAGTGGATAACTTAACGGCAGTGTAACCGAAAAATACCAGGTCCGAGTATCAACATGAATATATATCTGACTGAAGAGTCCTGAAGATATGTAACTTTAAACTGCAATAATACAGTTATTTGCCAATATATATTTGAAGTCTTTACATAAAGTTACGAGATACGAAATAACATATGAATTGTATGATGAGTAGGTTCAGTCGAGTCATCATGAAAAGAAAGTCGTTATTCATTGTATTCGGATATGAGAGGTTAGTGAAACGATGTGACATTGATTAAAAATCATATAATGAGAATATTAAATGATAATAAAAAAATTATTGGATAGGTGTTTTTATTTACAGATGAACTTTCTTACTTAAATTATCAAATTGTGGTGTTTTAGTGTCAAGTTATAGATTCGAACATTCAGAATGTACAATTATAAATCATAGACTTTTCACTGGCATAGCTCCAATTCTCTGGTATTGCTTGATTATGACCAAGCAAGCTATAAATGACAACGGATGACTGTCACTCTTTCATGAAGTTCGAAACATAGACTACTGGTTCATAAACCTGGTGAATAAAGGTACCGTACTTTCTGAGAGACTCAAAGGTCGTGAGTCCGATTTCATGAAACCCATAGACACCCATGACTGACTAGTCACAAATTAAGACAAAAAAGATGTTGAGCGCTCTCTAGTTATTAAGTTGATTTCACTTCTTGATAAAACCTATCTTCCTATTTTTCAATCGAGTTGTCTCATTCATCACGTTTAATATTTTGCTAATAGTTTTTTAAAAAGTATCAAAAGCGTTTGAAGGCTTAATACTACACAGAATTAGCTCAACTAGTGCTGCGAATTCCCATCTACCAAAAGCATAACATTAGTGATGAATTTTTCGAGCTAATCTGTCAATTGTACACATGTTAAACAAACACAGGCCATTGATTATATGCCAGTCATCGGGAGTCCACAAATTCTATGTTCATTTCCTATTCAATAAAACAGTAATACGTTTGAGAATCTATTCATTATTTGTCTGATGTAAATGAAATATTCATACACTACGTCATATAGATTATTAATTATTGAATCAACAATCAAAAAATTAGTCAGAAAATTCCTAGCTGTCAAAGATCGTAAATAAGTTTTGGTATAAAATGTCAAAATTATTTAACCTTTATATTGACCAATAAAATATATGGAAAAGTCGTGAATTGCCTAACGAAATCGTATAGCTTTATCATAAAAAGAAGAGTAGTCACCACCCTATGTAAACATACAACTGAAGAAATGTCCTTTTGAGTATCGTAACGACAGGATAGACTAACAAAAAATCTGTATCACCCATAAATCACCCATAATCAAGTGTGATTATTTCAGGAATCGTTAAGATGTCTTAATGTCTTTTCTGAAATGGCCTTGACTCCACCCCCTCCCCTGATTCTAATGGTCCATCCTATAGCCAATTACACATCGAATTATATTAACTGAACTTTGTGAACTGTTAATTGAGGCCATTATAGCCCTAACTTATTTATGCTAAAGGCCATCAAGAAGTCCATGTGTTATATGTCTGTCTAGTCAAGTAGGGGTGTTGTGATATATTTGCACAACCTACCTAGCTGACATGTTAGAGCGTAATCTAACGACCATCACGCCCCCACACTAAGGTCTAACTTGACACTAGACTGGCCTGTTTGCGGTTGTTACGACAAATAGGAGTCAGAGTTCAGGCCATCTCTCTTTGGCTAGCCCGCATATTGCTGTTAATATGTACCTGTCTGTCTTACAATCACCTGTGTGAACTGGCTCTCATATCAGGGGCGGCTTAGCCTGTCACCTAAAGTTGACCTGCTCTTTTGAGGCATTTGTATGGTAACCAGCTTAGAGGCAGATTAAAACAGCCCATAAACATATATACGTGTGTACATCATTTTGTCGATATAGACAAACTGACATAGATCATGACAGTTAACAATTTCTACTCTGATGGATTAATTTTTCTTCTCAGACCATAAAATTTTACTGATTTGGACTATTATTCATTTGATGAAATGTTTAATTATTTTCGGTAAGTTTATTTAATATTACTTTTACTATGTATGATGTGATTTTTATTTCACTTTGATCTTATTGTTAATCTGTAGGAATAGGGGATAGATTTTATGTATTTATATCAAAAAATGAAAAGTACACTCGCTACTCGAACAGGTAGACAGTGTTAATTCAAAGAAGTACTAGTTTCTAATCTTATTTTACAAAAATAACTATTTCGTATATCCATCTGGTCATTGTTTTGTCATTTCGAATGTGACGTACTTATCGTCTACCATTAATAATTTGAATTAGTTTCAGTTTTGGAAGAAATGCTTAATATTTTATTAAAATTATTTTATTGTGTCAAATGGTATCATCAATGAATAAAACACAATTGCATTTAACATTGAACGACAATATATTAGAGTTAGACTTCATAAAATCATTCACCTGTTTAATTCTTATCTAAAATATTATGTCTTCGACTGATCAGTTGAAATCAGTTTACTAAGTTATATTCTTTAATGATTAGTTACGAGTGATTTTTCATTATAATCAGTTAAAGTATGATTTGTTGTGAATATCTATTTGTATACTAGTAAAATGATTAACTTGCATTTTTCATTCACTTTACAATCTCACATTGTTTGTTTTATTTTTCATAGTAATCATAGACTACCACCACCAATGATTAGTATTTGTTTTTACATTTTGCATTATGAACTAACGAATCTATCTTCATTTTTCATATCGTATTCTTACGTTTACTGTTTGATTTTATGTTGTTAGTGCAAATGACTACAAACATTTATCCTTTTAATCTGCAAATTGACTAATATTTGTTTACTTGTAATATCATATAGACGACTAGTTATGTGAATCCATGTGAACGATTAGGTTTTATTTTGATATCAATCTTTATCCTTCTATCTAGATGAAAAATCCATAGGATATTGATTAAACTCACTAATGAATAATTTAATTCCATATCTTCAATTTACACTTGTCTGTTATCATAGGTAAGTAATGATTAGCGGAAAAAACAGACGAATGATCAATCGATGTTAAATGATGCAGCTGTTGCATCTGTATGTTTCAATGGGTTTTTCTTTTCATAGCTGCCTTCTATCTTATTAACATCAATCTTAAATCAATAAACAGCTTAAATTGACCCTAAAGAATTTTTTGATCTATCTATATGGAACAATCATCATTATACGATGATCGTCTTGTGTATACTAATGAATTATTATCATTATTGTACTTATAAAGTAGCAATTTATTGTATTATAAAGTTAATGTTTTGAACTGATAACTTATTATATTGAATAACTGCCATTATATATCACTTATGTTTGATATTCATATAATACGTTATATCTAACGTTTTTAAGGTTATTTTCCTATTCATTTAATGAGTTAGTACTGTATATTGAAATATACTATTCACATGTAAACGTTTGAAATTATTCATAATTATCTGTTATGAACATGTTAATTTAGCCATAGTCCAACCAACAATAAAGGATGATAAACAAATTAGAATCTATGTAATGAAATCTCTGATAATGAAATTACACTAATCTGAAGCACTCACAAAAACTTGCAAACAGTAACAGATAACCTCACAGCCTTGAATTGAATAATTCTAACAACTATTCATTTGATCTTAACATCTTGCCCAACAAAAACGTTTACATCACCTAATTTAATCAACCTTACTATTTTTGATCATTTGTTTGAATCTAGTAGTTATGCATTAACACTGGGCATAGTGTACTCAAATGGTATTATGAATGACTTACAACTTATTGCAATGATAAATACTGAAAATCTCAAATATCTTGACATATGCTTCTTATCAACCCTATGAAAACCAAAAGAGAGATGAACATTTATTGAATTTCATCTTATAGTTGAAAGATCTCATTTTAGTATTTAAAACAAAACTTTCGTTTTCCTTAGCTAAATACCAAAAACGTATAATTATAATAACATATTGAAAAATATAATTTTGTATAATTACAGTTCCGTTGTTTTACATCAAAGAGAATTTTGTTTGCAATATTATAGAATGAATGATGAAAATTTTTACAGTAACGAAATTTATAGTAATACATAAAAATATTACTAATAATTTTAAACTAATATGTAACATAGAAATCATGAATTGATCATTGTTAGACAGACCAGCATTAGAAACCGTAGAAGCACTGGACTCTTGCCTTATCCTAGTTTGAGCATTCATCAGCAGTGCGCATCCACGACCAGTGCTCTCTGGAATTAAACCCAGGCTTTTCGGTCTCAGGCGCTGACGCTTAACCTCTAGACGACTGAGCCGACATTCAACGGTGTTAATGTCTGACTCTATGATGAAAATAATCTATAATACTTAGTCGTAGAATAAATACAATTTTTCTCTAGCTGAATTGATTGCTAATTACACTGTTGTAATCAATGTCAATAGATATCTATTCGTGTACAAATTAATCTTTAATATTTTTATTAAAGTATCATCAAAATTATACCGAAAATCAAACTCTACATACAATATCCGAATTCTCATGAAGTTTCTAAAATACTCATCATAATCATAACTATTGTTGTCATTGCAAACTCTTAATAATGTTTACTCTCTTTTAAATCGTTTATTAATCTTCAACTCGTGCAGTTAAACATTTTTTTTCATTTTCTATTTAGTTGTTAGTGTTTGTTTGTTCTTTTAATTGTTTTAGTATAAATTTTTTTTCAAGTGTATATTACCACCTTGTGAGATCAGTGAATGAACTCATGCCTTTCACTCTCTCTCTCTCTCTCTCTCTCTCTATATATATATATATATATATATATATATATATATATATATATATAGACACTCGTATGTACTAAAAGCATGCCCATCTCAGATGATCCGAAAAGATCATATGAACCTTTAGGTAGGTAGGTAGGTTTTTTTGTTTTTGAAGCAATGCATAATTGAAGTGTTATGCACTTTTGATCTTTTCTCTCTCTTACGCTTCACAAACCACATTTTTCTCATATGGTTTGTTAGTTTACTTTTTTTTTCTCTCTTTCTCTCTCTCTCTCTCTGCATATACTTTTCACCTGAGTTTTGTATTTCGTTGGTTTATTTTACTTAGTGAATGACTCAATAATCGATTACTTCACGTTTATTCTTTCATTTTTATGCTTGGATAGATGGTTATCATTAATTGGTCTTTTTTTTCTTAATTCAAAATATTAATTTTTAGATAGATATAATCAAAGGAAAGCACGGATTTTCACGAGTTGTTGTTGACGGTGTCAGTTTTTTTTTCTAAAAACTCGTACATATAAATACAAATCCACTATATTGTTCTATAAACCTATAATACCAATTATATATTCAACGTAATATCATAGTTATTGATTAAGTTTTATTCTATTACCTCAATTATTTATGATTACAGTGTACGAAATGCAAGAATAAGAACTAATTCACTAACTATTTGATTATTTCCCTTGTTCATCCATTAATTTATTGATTGGATTACATTTGAAACTGGCGGAGTTCACAGGTTACATGCTATGTATCTACATTCACCAGCTACTACAATTACTTCAACTAACAGCAGTAATACATCTACTAACATTACAAATACAAATACTACTAGTTGTTTGACAGTAACATCTAATCATATTGACCCATTGAAATTGGATATAATGAACAGTATGAGTAATCCAGCTTGTTGTATACCATCAAATAATATGATTCAACCACCTCCAACTATACCTAATCATGGATTAACTAGTCTACTATCAAATGTAGCATCCAATTTATCAGCTCATCAAAATCATCAGAACTTTTTAAAACCATCTCTAGTTCCTACTGGACGAACATCAAATGCTCAACTATTACAATTATTACGTAATGTTACTTCTTCGTTACCATCATCTACTGTTTCACATCCAATATCTCCAAAGAATACAAGAAATACACCGGTATTATTAAGTGACAATACTCATAGTATATCTGATTCCACAGCTCAACTACCAACAATATCAACAGTTACATCGAATACAATTTCAGGTACGGATTATTTATCTTATAATAATGATCAGTCACTCAATTTAAATTCACAATCAAACAGAACCTCATCCAATCTTTCATCTATGAATGAACCTAGTCTACTGCCGGATTTTGAAACGTTACTCACTAATTCCAATCAAAATATGAGTGATTTTATTTATTGTTTAGTTCAATCAATTCTATTCAATCATACAGTGAGTTATTAATCATATTTTCCATTGATGTTATTATCACCCTTTATTTGTGTGTGTGAATATAATCAGTGGCTAGTATTCGATCATTTGATTATATCTTAACTTATCAGTTTTCACTATCTTTCTATTTAATGTTGAGTACAGATATCAAGAAACAGACAAGATTTCATTATCATACTCTCAGTTACCCATTTTGTCGATAGTTGTTTTATTTTAATGAATTGCTTCAAATTCTCTTCACTTCATTCTTTGTTTTATTCTCTCGAAATTTCATTAATATATAGTAGTTTTAACAATGAAATAGTTAAAAAAGGTAAAAATTTATTCTAATTGTTTAGTTTAAATGATGAACGATGCATGATACTTTTGCTCAACATTCAACATGACTACTACTTTGGATGTTTTTCTAGGCATCATGTTCTATTGAATTCAGTTTTTGAATAGTCAGATGGAGTAGTATTAGACGTTAAATTATTTTTCTTACCATCAAGTGCATGAGTCTGCATATCTGGTTACTTAGTTCGATTAATTAATTAACGAATTTACCATGGCTATCCAATGTATAGAATTCCAATCATACAATATAAAGTTTTTTTTTCAATAAATGATTCTCAACAAGAAAGTATGTTTTCTTGGAATATCAATTAAGTTTCAGTGGTCTCAAATTATAGAATGAATCGTGATTTCATCTGTCACAATTTTCAATAGATTTTGGATTTATGAAAGCTCATAATGAAAATCACCATTCATACCTAATAATCATCGTTAAATAAAAGATCTGATTTGAAATTTTATGTCTCCCATCATAATGAATTCCATAATTATAATGTGTTCACTTACTATGCAGAAACAGAGAAGTATCACATTCTTAGTTCAAATAAAGCTTCTAGAAGTTTCAGTGGTTTCTTCATGTTAAAGATCATCTAATGTATTTAATAAACCAACAGTCGAATGCTGTTGATGACATTTGACTATTGTGGGATTTCTTATCAACAATATAGACCCGTTTTGTTAGTAAATTAAAAACTCCTTAGCTAATTAATTCCCACATTGATTATTGTTTCCTGACTCTGGGCACTAGGTGGAAAAAGCAAAGCAGTGGTTATTTAACGACATTACATAAAAGGAAGTCATCTAGATTTGGCATTTGCCAGTACATCACGACTTTCCAGTTAGGGTCCTAGAGATAGTCTTGAGAAGACTTGAGAAGCTAACCAACATGGATTAGAATCAAAGCCAATGAATATCTTGTTGTAGTTTTCTTTTACAGTCTTCATAAAAGTATGACAAACTACCCTAACTGAAAGGGAGCTTTGAAATACTTCCTTGAAAACTCTTGGATCAAAAATAGTCGAACCAAACGTTGAATTAACTGAAATTTCAGCCACCGAAATCTTTACAAACATAATATTCCTTCTTAATGTCTTACATTAACTTGGTGCCCAACTATTGTGAAAGAGGTTTCAGCTGTTTTGTGAACGGAAATCTACCTTTTATTCTGCAGTATTCTTGTTCACTTATTGATTTATTTTTTGACAGTACTGGCCTTCCATCTTCTGTTATTTCACAATAGTGCCTCTTTGTTTGTTTTGCCCATGCGCTTTTTGGGTTTCCTTATTTTACTAGAAAATAAAGTTTCATAAAAATAATTTAAGAATTGACGATATGTAGACATTATATGTAAAGTTATATTTAAAATAATCTTAACGGTTAAAATGTCAACAGTCGTAACGTTTCATTCAACAATCTGATCTGAATTAATAATAATAATAACAAATAATGAAAAAACTATATAAATCAAAGATTTCCGACTAACTTTAAAATCAATAAATAGGGTTTGTGGAGATTGTATTATTTTTACAAGTGAAACCACCCGCTGATCTTAGCTGGATCATCGTTGAAAATTTGGATTTATTAGACGGCCATTTCGTTCTAGTATGGAATGCTCATCAACAGTGTGCATACATGGCCCCGCAGGAAGCAGTCGATTCCAAGATCATCGGCCTGGAGTGCGTACGCTTGGTCCCTAGGTCACTAAGCTGGTAACAAAACTTTAATCAATCTGTGATCTCGCTGAGCCTTCATTCATTGTTTGCGGCGGATAGCTGTCTGATACTTGACACGGACTGAACTCTACTGATCATGGCTTTTCATTAAAACACAGCAATACATCTTGAAGCCAGTCATTAATGGGCACATAATTGTCATTTGTGCAGGGGATTTGTGGAGATTTTGTTATTCTCACAGTTGATATTAAATATTAATACAATTAGTCTAGAGGTTACGTGTTCGTGCGCTAGGTCATTGGTCCTGGTTCAGAATCCGACATGCACGATTGTAGATTAGCACTCTTAAGGAGACCCATACTAGGAAGAAATGATCGTTCAGTGCTTTAAAGTTTTCACTGGTGACCTAGTTAAGGTCAGTTCGTGACTTCGCCTGTGAAAATGACCCGAAAATGCTTTGAATCAAAAGTTTAAACACTAATCCGTTAAAACTAATCAATGAATTCAAGAATAAAAATTCATTTACTTTACTAATTGTCAAACTTTTACATGAAACATAAGTGATTTAAATTTACAACTTAAAATATTAACTAATTCATATAATTTTTATTCTCTTTTATCCAACATTGAAATGTTCAGTTTGTTAGTTATATCACTGATCTAATATGGTTCAACTGTTTGAGAATATAACTTCAAATTACAGCTGAAATCCATTTGCTTCTGTTTCATTTACTTGAAAACCTGAAGAAATGATAAGTATAATGTTTCCTATTTTTACAATTAATACAATGTTTACAATATGATTCATAACTTAATACGTATCAATATCATGTCTTAGTTAATTTAAAAATAAAAACATGTTAGTAGTTTACAAATCGATAGCCTAAGTACTATGTACCACCATGTTTTTGTTCTAACTTACTTTAATGCATGAAAAATCCACCTATTAAATAAGTTTATTTCAATATTATGATTTTTGTCAATTTATCAACAAATCAATAATTTCATTGAAATTATGAATCGATCATTATTAGGCCACCATTATAAATCTAGAAGCACTGGATAGCCGTTCCATCCTAGTAAGGGATTTATCAGCCGTGATCAGCGCAGTTCAGCCCTATCGGATGTGTGAGGCAGTTACCTACCGAAGACAATGGGTGAGGTCGCTCAATACCGTGGATTGATTGAAGTGGTGGTCTTGATCAACCTATAATTTCAACCTCTATAATGAAAAATAAATGATAAAATTCTCATTTTTTTACCAATGAATACTGTTAAACTACAATAAACTATTAAAATGATTAATGATTTACCTCCTGTTGAATGACTATATGCAAAATATATTGGATATTGTTCATCCATATATGTCTCTAAATGTAACAATAACATTTCATAATTGAGAAATAGTCAAAAGAAAGCATACAATTTATAAAATATTCAATACGTAATTATTTTATAACACAAATAAATATAAAGCAATAACTAAAGATTTTATCTAATATTTCACGAGTTTGAATTTCTAACTTTCTAATCAATATCATCAAAGGAGAAGAAAAATTTGATTGACCAACATGGAAAAATTAATTAAAAAAAGATAATTTATAAACTAAATAACTTTTATTCAAATTAATGTTTTGCCTAGAATGGTGTTTTTTAGGGGCTAATGTTTTTCTTTTTTTTTTTTGATTTCAATAAATTGATTAATTTTGTATCCGAAAGACTATACTATTTCTACTTCCTTGTTATTTGCAATTGACATTTTTGCACTATAAATCATATACACATGTGTGTGTATATTTATATATTTAAAATTACAATCATCAACAAACACCAATCTGCACGTCTGATATACTACTGACACTATTAATTTATTCTAATTTTCCCAACATTTACCTTTATGTGTGTATATACATGATCAATTCATTGGATGGTACTTCCTATTTTCTCTCTGATATTTTCAAATTAATTCTTTGTTTTAATGTATGCATAAATACAACATATTCACGTGTTATGTCGATATACTTCACGTGATTTCCATAGTTTTGTGTAGTTCATATTTTGGTGCATCTTGAAAAAGAAACATTTTTCAGATCTGTCGTACTATGATGTTGCTGAAATTTCTTTACTTATTATCTTGATCCTATTATTTCTCCATATATGTATTACCAATATTATCAAATCATCATAGAAATAGCTATTTTATTATTACTATTATTATTATTATTATTCATATGATGCTGTAAATGTTCAATTATAAGTTAGTTAAACATTTAGAGCCTTTTTTTAGTATTTTGTAACACGTTGTTCAATGTATCTTGGTAAACTTAAGTGATTTCTAATAATGATAAAACAAAACAATTACTTTATTAATGCTACCTTGTAACCTTTACTGTATTGCATACCTAAGAAAAACTTCTTTTATCACTGTCACCTGTGGCGGGGGGGGGGGCGGACGACGACGGGTGAATTAAGTCATGGCATTTAAAGAAACTATGTTACAAACAAAATCTTCAATTGGGTTTTATTGTGTTTGTTAAGTATGATAGCAGGTTTTTATTCAAAACTGTAGAAAGCAATTGCATCGCATCTCATTGTATTCACAGATTCACATGGCTATCTAGACATCAGCTTGAAGTGAAATATTTCTAAAACAACTAGATTCTACAAGTTCGATTAGGACAAGTGGTGAGCAGTCATGTAGAAACAGATAATAAGTTTCATTTCCCTTTCTTCAAACAAAAACACTTTCCGATTCTTGCATAGATATTGTGAAAAGTTCATGCTCAGATTTGTTGATTCTCCAGTTATATCCTTCAAAGAATCTCTGTACCTTTTGTGTATTTCATCTGGTGATGTCCAAACGCTGATTATTCATAACTCATTATACTTAGATTTTTATTTATCTATCTCTATTGGTAAAAATAATTTCAAGTTAATCATATCGTGTTATAAAATGTTTTATGTAAATATATATTGACATTGTTAAAAATGTATTTCACAAAGAAATCACATTATTTTTTTTCCAGTTCAATTTTTTTATACTTTTTGCACTAATTTAACATGTATGCAAAATGAACTAAGCATTAATTATTTCAAATCATGGTAATTTTGTTTTATAAGCAGCATTATTTTTTCAGAAACTGTGC
Organism: Schistosoma turkestanicum; assembly: GCA_944470395.2. Taxonomy (NCBI): domain Eukaryota; kingdom Metazoa; phylum Platyhelminthes; class Trematoda; order Strigeidida; family Schistosomatidae; genus Schistosoma; species Schistosoma turkestanicum. The sequence goes on from OX103971.1 coordinate 53,830,301, forward strand.
ATCTATTTGTCTGCATGTTACATTCCTGACACAACAGCATAATAGTGGTAATAATTATAATAATAATAATAATCACAATAGTTATATCAATCATTGTGCTATGACGATGATGATGATGATGATGGCAGTGTGCAAATTTTCATTGAATATAACATCTCTATGTGTATATAATTTTATGTATTTTTATCTGCCTTTATCACATCATACAATATGACATGGATTTTAGACATTTCTATTGATTGATTGATTGATTGATTGATTGATTGACTGACTGATTTATTTATAAATTCCTTATTAGCTACAAAAATCCGCCCTTTTTTTGTGGTTGATCATAAAATTTTCTACATTTTCGTTATTTTCTTATCTAATTTTGTAGTTGTTAACTGATTGTGTTTTCTTTTTTTTCTTGTAAAAAAACAGACTTTGTCACTATGACTTATGATGCAAAGAAGCAAAATGATAATAATTTGAAGAATATCTGCCTTGTCTGATTTTTTTACAATATGAAAATGTTTTTTTTAAATCGGCTGGTTAAAATAAACAAAAGTATATGTATCTTTTTAAAGGATTAAAATAAATGAACAAGATCATCTGCAATTTACAATAGATAGTACTGCCATAACAATCTATACACCTAACTCTTCTATTCGAAATCCAGACTAAAACATCAGTTATTTATTTACTAGTGTAGGTAAAACTACTCTTTTCATCCGTTTATTGAATCGATCTAGTACAGTAAAAACTATACATAAATGCATTGTTACACTCTTAACCAAAATGTATATGGATTTATCGTCAAAGAACTTAGTCACTCTTCAAACTTCTCTTATCATTATTGATTTATGAAATCAATGTTATACACTTTGACCATGGACTACAATGTATCAAATTGTTTGTAATTTGATAGAGAACTAATAAAATAAATCGTTTATCACAAAAAAAGATATATCTGAGTATGAATTAAATATTTATAAGTTTGTTTGGTTGTTGTTGTTGTTGAATAATGATTATTTTAAAATTTATCATCAAACAACTTTAAATTATTGATTTATAGTTTATTAATTTTTTTTTTAATTTCATTTAATTCTAAATTAAATTTTTAACAATTATAAACAAATGAAATGTTATTTTACTTGAAAGAGAAAAACAATCAACTCTCGAAAATACTTTCACTTTTATTACTTTCAATGGATTTTCAAAGAGTTCAGAAGGAGTTTTTTTTACACAACTTGAAATCATAACAGTTACATCATTCATTGCTTTGCATTGAATACTTCCTATTAGTTTTCTTTTTTCAGATACATCATTAGTGTTTTATGCCTTTGGTAAGATTTCTGACCAGTGAGTTGATAAACTTAAAAGTTGACTGGTAGGTTCATTAACTAAACCTAATATCATATCGAACTATAACCGGGTAACAGATAATATCAGGTAATCCAAATCAAAGCAAAGTAGAACAAAGTTTAGACCTATCAGTGGGAGTTTGATAAGTAAGTTTTGTAAACCATCAGCATTTCTACATGGCGTATAAAATACTGAACCGAACTTTTCCGTACCGTTTTTAATAGTCTGTATGTGCATAGTATGTGATAGTTTCGCCTATTTTTCTGTTTAGTTGGTGAATACTATATATTAGGGTATAATTATCATTAAAAATGTTATTTCAAACCGTAATTACTTTCGCCATATTTGGTATATCTGGCTATGCCACAGTGAAATATTTACAATAGACATTTATGGATAGTGTTCCAGGCCCTAGTAGTGAAATATTTATAACAAGTTACACTAATGAATATCTTTTACTCTCCCACTGACTGAATAGAAAGTTGGTCATACTAACACATAATAAACTTATTGAAAATTTATATTTTGTTTACTTTATCGTCTGTTTTAAATTATATTAAAGTATTCCGAAACGTTTGCGAACAAACTTTATAATGAGTTAACCCTAAAATTCAATTTTTATAGATGATAAGAATTCAATCTGACTGATACAATTCATCTAGGTTAAGCAAAGATTCTTTTCGAATCATAATTTTGAGGTATTATTTTTACCTTTTATTCAACAAAACAAATCATTCAAAATACAGTATTAATAAAATTTTTGTAAAGTTTCAAGTTCAACTCTGTGTATGATAAGAGCGAAATAATTAGGTTAAACTATACGAGACATAAGTATCTGTCGCCAAATTTGGAGGTTAAGAGTGCAACAAAGAATTATCAATACAATCCTAACATTGATTTTCCTGACTAGATTATTTTTGACTAAGAGAAGTTATGTATTTAGTGACGTAAGGTCTAGTCTTTCACTCACATTCTATTGTTTAATGATATTTGTCTTCAGTGATCTGTTAGGCTCACAGTGTACAGACTGACTACATAATATAATATTCCTGGTTGGAATTTGAAAATTATCTTATTGTGATTACAAGTAACTGCTCAAAATATTATTTCTATTGCAAGAATAAAATCAACATTTATGTTCAGATTTGTCAAACAATAAACATATTTTATGTATGGTGATAATAAACTTTAAATGATCTCTCGAAGTACTATCATATGCACTGAGCTCAAAGTACGATACAAGAGATTACTCATAGACCTAAATTGTAACCTTTATTCTTGAAGACTACAGCTTGAAGAAGAATTTTTTTAACCAGTCTCAGGAGTTTATGTTTCGCATTCTCACGGTTTAGTAATTGTTTGATTGCCCGACCGCAGCTGCTACCTTGACTTGGTGGTCGGGCTTGCCTATCATGATGACCCAACCGAGCTATATTGGTCCGAACATATGTTCTTGTGGGTCGTACCGTGCCAGGCAGGTCGATTGGAGAACGATAAGACTAGAAGCAGCTAGACAAGGTCTGAGAGCGAAGTCGTACTGCTGACTGTAGAGCGGTGAGACAGCAGTAAGGTGTTACCAGCACCGGCAGTGATGCTGCCTTCTCACAAGGAAGGGAGGGTTAGAAAAGGTTGACCCCACCCTATCTCACGGATTTCCGTCTCCGGCCTTAAGGCCTTCTAAAAAGAGCGGAGCCAACAATTTAAAAACTTCTCATAAAAAGCCGTGCATGACCAGACTCAAGCAGTTGTCCCTTGGGCTCTGTGGTCGCTAAGACAAACTAATCCAACTTCCTTTTCAGGTTCGTCAAGAAACAACCTTCCACGTTGTGGGCATCCCGGAAGTGACAACCGCCCTCATACCCGTAAAATCACACGAGACCAAATTGGTTGAAATCAAATCCTTCCTACACCCACACATACCTCTCTTATCTCCACAACTAACTGTACTCACATTCCCTTATCTCACTGCACCGCTACTGCAAACAATGCGAGTTCACGAAACGTAATTTCGGGTCTTTTGAAACCCCGTTCTAAACTACATGTTGGAGCATTTAATGTACGGACATTGTGTCAAATAGGGCAACAGGCTTCCTTAGCTAGGACTTTAGAATCTCGTGCCATCGATGTATGCTGCGTCTCGGATCGGAGTAGCGTCATTCAATTGACATCTCCATGCCAAGATAAAGAAGCAACTCGTTTTACTCTTCGCCCTGATGCTACTTCCCGTTCCCTCGCTGGCGTAGGTATTGCATTGAGTAGTAGTAATAGTAGTAGTAGTAGTAGGGCAGAAGTACCTCTTCTAGACTGGATCCCAGTAGATAGTCGCTTATGCGCTGTCCGACTGAACAGGACAATAAAGACTCGAAAACGGGGACACTCGCCGTTACCTCCTCGTCGTATCTGCTTACGCTCCCACCGACTGCAGTTCAGTCGAGGTCAACTTCGTCATAGACATGCTTTTAGAGATAGAATTATCTTTGTTTGAATTTTCAGGAGTGGACCTTCTAACTGAATATGCTGATGACATAGTTCTATTTGGTGAAGACGCTGACAAAATGCAGTCTTCTGACCACCCTGAGTAACAATGCAAGCATGTTCTCCCCGTCAAAATGCAAAATGTTGCTTCAAGATTGGCTTGCATCGGCATCTGAACTAGTGATTGGGAGTGAAGTAGTCGAGCGTGTTGATCACTTCGCTTATCTGGGGAGTCTCATCAGTGCTGATAGCCTGGCGTCTGACGAAATCTCAGCACGGATACAGAAAGCCGGAATGGTTTTTACCAACCTGCCTCACTTATGGCGAAGGCGAGATTTCCTTTTGCTGACTGAAGGACGAGTGTACTACGCGGAGGTTCGCTCCGTCCTACTATATGGCTGAGAAACATGGCCGGTCAGAGTAGAATATATTCATGGGTTACTGGTTTTTTATCATAGGTGTCTCCGAAGTATTGCTCGTGTATCATTGGACAACCGAGTAGACAGTGCTGCCGTTAGGAAACGAGTATTAGGTAAGGATAGCAAATCAATAGATGAAGCATTGAAACTTCATCATTTGAGGTGGTTGAGACACGTGTTACACATGCTTAAAAGCCGACTGCCTCGACGGGCTATTTTTAGTGGTGCAGGAGTAGGTTGGAAGAGAGCTAGGGGCGGCCCAAACAAAACATGGTAGAAATCCATGAAGTCACTGACAAGTGAACTGAGTCATGTTGATAAGTGTAGGCTACGTGGCTGGGGTCCGCGAGACGATAGTAACCGATGGTTACAAACCTCGAATGACTTGGCCTGGAATTGTCTACAATGGCACAGGTGCATTTACTCTTTGTGTTCTATGAAATTCTAGTTTTCTGGATTCCTCATCATTTCTATATTTCTCTCTATAAATTTATTTCACTGAATTATACTTCTTGAGTACTATTTTCGAACCATAATCGCTAATACTTCAACTATCTCTACCAATATGGGATTTGAATTGACAGTTGCGTTTCTGTGCTTATGTGGTATTGTAGCACCTCACATATATCTTGTACTTTTATTATTGTTGAGCTTGTATGCACACGTACGCCTGGGCATTACTTGCCACTTACACATAGTTATTCGACTAGCTGTATCGATTAACAGTTTGAATAATTCGATGTCAATATCGATTATACATATTTGAATTAAACCCGATATTTGTATCGATCTCTAAATAATTTGAATAATAAAGAAATTGTGGCAACGACTCGCGTTTTCTCATAGCGATCATCAAGACGGAGATAAACGGGAAATCGAAGATAACGAAAGTCTAACGCCACAGTATGTCAACCTGAACTTATGTTTGTATGTACGAATTTGTCCGTTGTAACTGACTGCCTGACTGAGACCATCATCACCGTATATATCCATTCAAAATGTTTTGCATTCAGCCTCCATTCTTTTCGATGAATAATTGTCTCATATCTGACATGGGTAAACTCCATGCCTCAAAATTCGCTAGAACTAAAGTAATTGCTTCTTGAAACTTGTTATGAATTAAAACGTGATAGTTATTTTTACATAAAAATGATATCCTCATTATTAATTGTATACAAATAAATTTTGCTAGATAATATGTGTTTAATTATTCCGATTTCAATATCATATTATATGATTGCCCTAGGTTAACATTAATTCTTATTAGAGGGACTTTTAATGATAATTTCAATATATCATCTAACTTCAAGTATCTATCGTTTGTTATGTTGACCATCATTTTGATTTAACTTCTTTCGTTAATAAATGACAAAAATGATTATGTAACAATAAACATTTTGTGCATATCTTGAAAGATGTAAAATATTCTACTACTATTTAAGTATTTATTGAAGAAAATAATTTTTTTCTATTTCATTTTTCTTAACGAATTTACTTTTGAATCTGTTTTTTTATTTCATATTTTCTTTTTGATAAATAAATTTACTATTTTCCAACCGTCCAATAACGGTGTACCATAAAACACTTAAAAAATTCTTTAACCTTTTACAGTTTCCACTGAAAAGGTGAAATTTTTTTCGTAATATCTATGGATAGTACAATGGTTGACAGGTGTATGGTTGAGGGAGAATTATATATACATATATCTTTTTTCTGTGAATCAACTCAGTTGTCCTAACCACATTGAAATGGTTAAAGATTCAATCTTTTTTTAATTTATCAATTATCATTATAATGCCGAAATTATTGAATTCAAATGAAGGGGAAGGTCAAAGGTAAATAGCATACTGTGTTCTATTACAAACCTTTGACCTAATAAACTCATAAAAGTTCAACCCATATATGTCTTCTATAATCTTTATTTGGTTTTTTTGTCTAGAAAATATATATAATTTTCAGATGATAGCTTATTTCGATAACCTTTAAAATGATTTTGATTGACCTTTTAAGCTTTTTCTAGTGAACTGTAAAAGTTCACATACAATTGAACTTTTGAACTATTTTCATAGTCACATATATGTATATATACCCTTTTTAAAATTTATTTATATTACTTTCGTGAATATTTTGTAGCATTTTTGTAAACTGCATTTGTTTAATCTAAGCAACAATAAAATAATGTTGTTAGCAGTAGAATTGATTCTACTATTTTTGATGGGTACAATGATTTACTACAGTTTAAAGATGAAATATCAAAAACGATTCATAGTTGAATGTTTTATACTCCAAGTCATAAATCAGGAAATTACATACTCTTAGCAACTTTCCATAGTTCATACTCTCAGTGAATATTTACTTTCTACTTCTTTGTGAGTATTAATTTCTATGAGTATTTTGAAGAATTTATCATCAAACGGTTGATTGCTTCTTTAGCTCAAATGTTAACTGTTAATCTATGTGTACAAGTTATTTAGGCATCCATGTTGTGATAACTGTAACCTTACACCATTCATTTCTACCTGTTTTCTTTCACTGTTATTGATTTGATCTAATCGAAAATCATCATCTCTCGCACTTTGAATAAACGGCTTTAAACTATTGTGCTGATCTTCATTCACTCTTAGTAATGCAGTGCTGCGACTAATTATCGTTGGTTCAAACATATACGTTTATATATATATATATATATATATATATATATATATATATATATATATATATATATATATATATATTGGTATAGTGAAGATTGTATTATTTTCACAAACTGATACCAACTAGATTACCATTGAAAACCTGGATGCACTGGACTGTCTTTTCGTTCTGTAATAGGACTACTCGTCAGTACGGATGCACGACCTAATAGGTAGAGATCAAACCTAGGAATTTCAGTCACGCGTGCAAACGCCTTCTCTCTAGACCACTGAGATTACATTCGACGGCGTTAGTGTCTAACTGCAACCATCTAGTGAGACTACAGTTACTTGATTTCAGCTTTCGAATAAAAATTCGGAAAACTGTATTAATTAATTGTATTTAAAATAATGAGAAACAAATAGTTGAAACGGAAACTATTTAATTATCTTTGCAATATTTGTCAGTTTTCAAAAAAGAACAGTTGGTGAAATTACCAACATATATAACCATAATTGTCTTTGACAGTTGAATCGATTATTAACTATATTACTGGCTTCCAGTAACTGTTCAATTATTCACTTATTAAAGTGCTTGCAGTTAAATTTTGGATATATTATCATATAGACCTCATAAACTCATTAATGTTAGTGTGATTCATAAAATTGCGGTTGATAGACCATTGTTATCTATTGATTATGGTTGTATTGAATTCAATGTACTAACTGAACTATTCAAATCCATTCATCATAAAGACATTTCTAAACTTTCATAGTTATCTACTCTATTCATTTTATGCAATAATAATGATATGTAGGAAGTGTACACATTCCTTATCTGTTTAGTTTGATTCTGTAAACCTAACTTGTCAATTACTGTCAGTGTTCATCTTTTACTATACTGTTCTGACCAATATTCAATATAATTTTCATAAGGTCATATAATTAGACTTTTTAGGTTACAACACCTAGTTCTCTGGTGAAAACAGACATTCCATCATCAATCTAACAGCAATAAACACTTAAATAGACAGGGGCAGGATGATTGAAAGTAAGAACGACACTGGTAGTCTTAATTGCGACTAGCTTGACCTACGTAAAAACGCCCACGCTATGTTCTTGCTTTCCTGTCTATCTCTGACCATTTCCTGAATAAAAATTACTTTTGTAGTCATGTTAATTTGACCCCAAGTTCTATATCTGAATTATACACTGGGCTATCTCCTATATCTTTGAACACAACATAACACATCCGTTAAACTTCAATCTTGTTAGATAACCTTGGTTTATCTCGAACTCAGTATGCACAGTGAATGTTGATTTCTAACGTGTATATATATATGTCATATACAATTATACACTGGTATTAATGTTTGTGAATATAACGTGTCTCCATTTTTATGTGTAGTAGTTAGTTAATTCACATGAAAGTATATATTATTGTTTTGTCCGGATTTAACCTCTTCCAAAATTTAGGCCATTATAGTGCGGTCGTGCATTGATTAGATTATGAAGGTCATTCGGTCATGTGTATATTTTCGTAAACTTTACAAAATAAAAGCTAAAACAGACGTGTGTGCTTGTTTGCATATATGTATTTGTGCGTATGTATTATATATGAATGTATATGTGAGGACTGAATAAAGCAGCTATACTGGATAGTTGAAAATTTATTCATATATTCAATATTTTAAGAAGAATTATAAATAAAGAAACCTTTTGAATGTGATTACAGTGAGAAACTATTTATAATAAAATGTATTACAAATTATTTGTAAAATATATTAGGATAAAACTCCTTTTTCCATTATAAATTTCCCTTACTTCGTCTCTTACTTTTAAAAGTTGAAATACTTCATCGTTATCGATCTCTATAGGTCTTTTTTTATCACCCTTAAAAATTTCCATATCCATCTGAAATTTTACGCGTTCGATAAATCTTTACAACTGTATTGCCTCACTAAATAATATATCAATCAGTTATTTTATCACTGCTAGTAATAAGAATAGTTAACATTGTTTGAAAGCAGATGTGTGAATTTTACATGTAATCGGGAATCAGAATATAAAATGATTCTGATCTGTATAGAATATAGGTAGACTATGGCTAATGGTAGAATCCTGGACTCGTATTTCGTTCTGTTTAGGACTCGTCAGCTGGATGTTCCCGCATCTCAGAGCTGGTGTACCATTCTCTCCAAACACCATCGCGTTATTCATTTAACTAGTGAATTCAGATAGCCAATCACTTATGCAAAGAGTATGAGGTTTAATTCAATTGGAAATGATTTGGTTATCTATCTATTCTATGCACACTTATCTCGTAAAGGTCATTTGTATAGGATGCTCATATATCAACAGACTGATTAAATTTCAGTCAAAATATTAACAACGGGGTAATCTGATGCACGAATTTAATACATCAATGCTCAACTAATTTTGGCTATTTAATGGTTCCTGGGCCAAATTAGTTCCTCTAGATACAATTTCACAAACCTTTCGACTACTTCTAACTTATATGTATTGCATAACATTATAAGACCTTTATATTGAAGAAAACTGCTCTGGAAATAGTGCTTAGATTACAAGGGGAATGATGTTAGATTTTTCTTATATTTGTTAGTATCAGTTATATTTCCTCTTACAAACTTAGAATTATTGTAAGCAAGCAACTTGTTCTTCTCGTGATTTATATCATTAAAGTGGATAAAAATATTCATTTAAATTCAAGTTGATATAGGTTAAGAAAATACTATATATTATCTTACAGAATTTAGTTATATGTAATATGTGAGCTCGGCCAATCAATAATTTTGGCGTATTCGAAGTCCAAATTATATATCACAGGCTATTTTTTTACTGTTTAATCACTGTTTAGGAAAATTTATGTCAAACTATTCGACCATGTAGAGATATATTTTTACATATATATATATATATATATATATATATATATATATATATATATATAAGCCGATATATTAGATCATGTATCAAGAAAGGATTTTATTGAGCTAAGCCTACTTTCGAAAATAGATTTAATTTGTATGTTGTCTAAGCTTATATGAAAAGCGTACTGATGAGATAAATCTATTGCTATGGTTACGTGCCTTATCTTGTTTTCATTTTGACTTTTCCTCTCTATCTCTTTCATATATATACATCCCTTTTATTATTCGTTCAGGTTATTTATTTGGTCTGTGCACCTGTTTGTCACTCGTTTCATCTTATATTACTGTTATGTATGTCTTTTTCGTCTCCGAAATTTGTTTTCATCTCTCTTTTAGTTAGTTGTATTAAGGCGATGACGGATTATGGACTAAACGAGTATTAGAAACTTAAGCTCTAACTTTGATCATCTGACCTTAGACACTGGATAGATGGATAAGTAGGAGATGGGATAAAAATGATAAAAGTCACCACCACCACCACACCTCTATATCTCTCACTCTAAAGGTCACCAGACGTTGTCTGACCCAATATCCTGTTTTTGCGCGTTTAGCAAATAAAAATCCTCGCAATAAGATCCTAGAACATAAACTTATATGTTAGCCTCACTAACAGTCCTGTAATCATATCAACAACACCCCTCTCTCTCCTTACCTAGCTACTATCGATTCATTAATCTATCACATATATCTCTCTCACCTGAAAATATTTTTCTTCCCTAGATCAGTCCAATGTTAAGTATGTGCTTTGTTTTTGCTTGTCCTATTAGTAGGTCAATTAATTGTACTCTTAGCTGACCATTTTGTTTTGTTCATATGTCCATCTATCAATCTAATTTATTTATGAAAGATACAAAGAATATGGTTTATGTTGCTTGAATATGACGCAACTTTTAATTTAAATCGTATGACTAATTGAATCAAATATAGTTAACTTTTACCACATTGTAACTTTCATTTGTATCTAATTTTTACACATATTATTGTTGTTTTGTTTGTAATAATAAGCAACAAATTGATTGACATGTTATTTATTAAGAATTTGATGATCATCAGATTACTGTATTTTTCTTATTTCTGTAGCTCTCATACCATGATGGTTGTGATATCAACTATTCACTTTTTTTTGTTGTTTCAGAAAATGTAGTCTATTTATGTGTGTGAGTGTATATGGATTTTTTTTCAACTTTCATTTCCATCTTGATAGTTGAAGTACTATTTATAGTAATCAATAATTTTAGTCTGTACATTGAGATTATTTTGCTTATTATATTCATTAGGGAGGGGGAGGGGCAGTGTCAATAACCCAAAGACTTGTGAATAGAAATTATAACTTGATAATCCAGCAGACTAATATTTTGTTTGTATTTAGTAATGACTTCATAAGACATCAGAGTATAATCTTAATTGTTTATTAAGTTTTTAATGAGTCTAAAAATAGTAATTCATGTTATGTACATGCAAAATATCATTTACAAAAGATTCAATAATAATTTTGTTTTCTCATACTTGAGATTAAAGTGACTAATATGTACAATAAAATAACTTAATACCATCCATATATTATCGTTCATGATTTGGTTGATATCAAAATTAGTAGAATTATTGAATTGATTTTTTGTGAATTATATACGTAGATTAATCATAATAGCTTGTATTTAGAGTAAATCTGCTATTCTTAATAAGATTTCGTGACAGAAAGAACGCATTGATGTTTTATATTAAGTTTTCAAGTTTCTTAATGATTACTTGATGGATTTAAAAAAAAAAACAGTAACTACAAAGACAGAGGAAGAAAAAATACCAACAGACTGGAAAGAAGGACACCTCATCACGATACCAAAGAAAAGAGATCTGAAGAAGTGTGAGAATTACAGGGTCATCTCTCTTCTCTCAATACCAGGAAAAGTCATCTGCAAACCTAATGAAAAATTCCGTAGACGCCCAACCCCAAGATTAATAGGCTGGATTCGGTAAGGATCGATCGTGTACGACCGACCGAATCGCGACAAGTTTGATCACCCTCATCACTTTTTTATCATGGTGATCGGCTGGATTATGAAGACGATAAAATCCCAAGGGAAGTTTGTATTCAGCTGAATGATTTGAACTCTTGTTTTGTGGAGCGTAAGCTTGGAAAACTACGAAAGCCATCATTCACAAGATACAGGTGTTTATTAACAGTTCTAAACGCAAGATATTCTACACCCGTTGGCCAGACCCCATCAATGACAATTTACTATGGTAGGCGAAAAAACAGATTACAGAGGAAGAAGAAATACGGAAAAAAGTGCTGGAGGTGGATTGGACATACATTGAGGAAAGTACCTGCCTGCGTCACATGATTACCCCCAACTTGGAATCCTTAAGGCTAAAGGAAATAAGGAAAACCGGAGAACACATTATGTCGAGAATGGAATAGAGACATGAAAAGAATGAATAGCAATTGTGTATAACTAAAAAGGAAGGCATAGTATAGAGTTGTTTGTAGAATGCTTGTTGGTGGCCTATGCTCCAGTGGGGGCATCAGGCTTAAGTTAGTAAGTAATATGTACTGTTTATATATGATAAACATCACTCTAATGAAATCAATAACCAAATTGTGTATTTATTATTCATTTACTAAAAACAGCTAGCTTTTATCTTTTTTAAGTGAACATTCAAATGTAGTTTGTTTTTTTAATGTTGTCAATGCTTATTTACCTAATTGTTTCATCACAGCCTACATGCTAAATCAATGGTTTGTGTGGTATATATATATATATTTAGATGTCGCTTTGTGCTAATATTTATGTGCTTCATTAAGTAAATAAATATTATCATCATCATCAGTCAGTTAGTCAGTTAGTCAATCAATGAATTTAATCATCAAACACCCATTATTATTTAAGTGTTTTTGTATGACGTTAATAGTCACAAAAAAAATACTAAAGTTACGTGTAACTATTTTCTACTGAAAATATTTTGATTTGTATTAATTATTTGATAATATGCACAATATACTTATCAGAAGATATTCAAATGCATTTAGAGAAGTGTTTAGAAATTTGATTTATGATGAGTATGTTATCAATAGGAATTTTGTTTCTTCTTCTAAGGTTTTTGTAAGAGTATTATTATAACCAAGCTTCATTAGCCAGTGTCCATAGTTCAGTACGTAGGCAATATATATGACCTGTTAATTCTAATTCTTGAATGCACATTTGTTTTTCTTTTACCACTTCAAGTTGTTACCTAATAGTTCTAAGCTATATCTTGATACCTTCGAACGGTTCCAATTTTATTTCTCACATTTCATCAACCTTCAGATAAAAATTTTATGACACAAAACTTCTTGTCGAGTTGTAGATTTGTTTATAAATTTTATACAAATACCAAGTGATCATCAAACTACTGTAATAGGTTATACTATCGATCGATTTTTACTGGAAAGTATATTTGATTGTGATAAACAAATGGAATGTTTGTTGAATAATGTTGTCATTTACTCAATGTTCCATACTCTTCAAATCATTCATCATGGCCGTTTCGTCCTGGTATGGGGCTTATCAGCAGTGTGCATCCACGATTCCTGCACCTCGCAGGATTTGAACCCGGGACCTTCGGTCTTCCATGTAAACGCCTAACCTCTGGACCACTGGGCCGGCATCCAACGGTGTTAATGTCTAACTCTGATTGATCTAGAGATTTTGCGCGACCTCACCCATTTGTCTTTGGTATTTACTGCCTTCACTCGACAGGGTTGAACTCCAGTGGTCACGTCTTCTCACTAGAACACCGCGAATTTCCTCACGAAGCTAGTCACTAGTGGTGGTCTAACAATGATTGATTGATGATTTCAATGTGTAGAAACACCAATCTCCGTAACTCTAATTGAGAAGTAAATATGTTTTACAAGAAATATGTCTTATTTGTGTTTTGTTGTATTCATGACTTTGAGTCGTATTAGTTAATTATTTGTATACAGTATGAATGTAATGTTTGTGTGCGTCCTCATCTTCGCGTATCTATATGTCTGTGTTCTTTTGAGTTAGTTAGCTTGTTACATCTAAACTTCCAGGGTAAAAATTGCAATATCTGAACCCCATGAATGTTAACGAATTTCTTTCTAAATTTTTACTCATTTCTCTTAATTCGATTTTCTCTTTGTATTTATTACCAACTTTATCACGGTTTAGTTGGTAAATTGATTAAGTTGTAATTTTATTGACTTTGTATGCGCATACAATTGATGAAAACATCGTTAAGGCATAATAATAATATTGATAAGTTTGTTATTTATGAATAGTTTAGAAATTGTTGTGTTTATATGCATGTACATTTGTAGCTGTAATGAATTTTCGTGTGTTGTCTGTGTGTATACATTCATGCGTAACAAATCTTTTCTTCATTCTTCGTGTTTTTTTGTTCTTCCATAGATTGGTCAAAAGGCCACTATTACTACTCAGTTTATCATTGCAATAACTATTTATCGCTTACCTGTCACTCAATAGCTCTGATCTAAACAACATTCGTAATAATAATAATAATAATAATAATAATAATAATAATAATAATAATAATAATAATAATGAGTTATGTTATTATCATTACTGTTATCCACTTTTTCTCTTGGTATCACTTCTGTTTTGTTATACATTTTATCATGTTGTGTTTGCAATATGCGTGCGTTCACATCTGTGAATTATTTATCTGTGAAAGTAATCGAACGACAGGTAAAATGAATAAAACGAAGCAAACAGTCACATTATTAATTTTCAGCATTTTGTTTCTTACTAATATTCATTATCGATTGTAGGTCAAGTTAATGCAATTCGTTTTGTGTGTGATGATATATATATATATATATATATATATATATATATATATATGGCACTGACTGAGTATCTGTGCTTGTATAGTAGGAAAGTAAAGCTATTTCTTTGTATGCAAATTATTAAACTAAAATAGTATTATTTGTTAGTTGGTAAACAAAGTGGTCAATAATGAAATTGAAGGTCAAAACATAGCCAATGCTCTTATAGAATAAATCGAATGTGATTAGCAACAAAGTTCAAGATGCGTGTTTCGTGTTTTTTCGTAATCATCGACTGGATGTTCTTGAATCTTAGAGTTTGTGTTTACTTCAGACGTCCGGACTTAGTGGTCTAATAGATAATCGATTAGTGTTGGAAGCGGACGGCGCTGGATTCGAGTCTTAAACTGAACATCAACTCGGGAAATAGATAAACTTAGCTGATTAATCGTAGGTGAGACCGAACAGACGTCTTTGATTCTACTGCTGGCCAAATTTCATCTATTTTATCTAGACTTGTTTCATAGTGGTTAAAGCGAGGCAATCTGCACAGGATGCACAGGACCGAATTTCAATCAAAATACCAACAACTAGATAATCTAAACTAATACAAAATAAGCATGACTCATTAGCTTTTGTATGTTGTAACATTTTGTTTCCATTCAACACATTTTATTATGTACTATATATTTGTAAACTGTAGCATTGAAAACAATAAAAGCTTAAACGCTTTATTCTGGGTATATTATCTGCTGTACACATGGACCAAGAGTGATGTTATTAGAATTCACATGATTAGAGATGCAATTAATTAGTTATGATTCTAAGAAATGATAAGATTACCAGAACATGGATTGCGTTTTACGTTCAGTTACTTATGTAGACTTCAGAAAGATCATCTGAGATTATCTCTTGTTACTTGATTATAATGAATTTACTAAAAGGTGACTTCAATCAGTTTAATGCACAACAAAGATTCACTAAAGTCTTTTTTATCACGTAAACTTTACGTAAATTTAATTTCTGCATAGTGTCATTGCTTTAAAAATATGATCTCTCATTTTGCTTGTCGAAAATATTTCAAACTTTTTTAAAAATCTGTTTTTTTTTATTTATTCGTAGAATACTAGACAAAAAGTTAAATTCAAGAAAGAAACACCTTCATTGGATTCAGCCGCTTTGCTATCGCTTCTTTCTGGGACAGGAAATTTAAATCCCTCTAGTTGTTCTACTGGTTTACTCACAAATCCTTTAAATCCTCTGGGTACTTTATCTTCTGAAATAGATGGTGCTAATTCCAATATTCATTTACGTCAAGTCTTGGAGTCGTTAATCAGTTTATCAGTTTCTCCTTCTGGATTTGATCAGTCTTCTCACAATTTATTGTCTAACGATATGCTTGACAGTGGATCATTAAGTCAAACCTTTCAACAGTTGGCTAGTTTATCTAATCGTAAAGCAACAACTGCAGTCCCGAAAGTATCTCCTTCCGGTCAAATTTTACCTAATGAAAGTAGTAACAGTACAAATCCCCCAGGCAATCTTTCATTTGATCTTCTTGCCCAATTATCTGCTGCGGCGGCTACAGCCGTAACTCCTCCGCCTCCTAATATTCTAAATCAACTTGGAAATTTGGTAAGTTGAAGTTTTAGCACTAGCCTACTTTCTTGTTTTTAGATAGGCTGTGAAGATATTATTTATTCACTATGTTATTATTTGTTTCCCTTTTGTGACTAACTTGCATAATTTTAGAGCTGTTTTTTGCCACATATTTGTCTTTAAAGTAATGAATATATATATATGGATTTCAGTTGACTACAAGTCATATTAATTTTTACGTATCAAATTTTCTTTCGTGTCAATATTTTCAGGCAGCTGATGGATTTAATCCAATCTTCCCAACTGATGAAAGTTTATCATCCGCTCTACAGAATCTTTTATTCAAACAAATGTTGAGTGTGAATACAGGATCAAGTGCTTATTCATCTTCCCTTGGATCAGGAAGAAATTCCTCATCTCAATCGGGACAACATACTAGTTTAAACGATTGTCGATCTATGAATAATGATGAGTCTAATTGCAGTGCAGAAAAGTTAATTCCACCAACTTATTCTTTGGCTCCAAATTTTTTATCTCTTCATTCTCCGAATAGTACTAGTAACTGTAGTAATAATAACAATCCTCGTAATTCATTTGTTCGACCATCTTCAAGAATATCACCTGAACCTATTACATCAGCTTCTAGCCCACCCTCTACATCATCTACACCATCTTTCATTTGCCCTAATCAATCTAATCCCCCTACTGGAGAATTTTATCCTCCAAATGAAACTGTGGCATCGTCACCTAATTCTCTACTTTTAAATGGTTGTACTAATGTAGGTACATCTCCTAACACTGCATTGAATATGAATCAGACAGCTGTAAATTTATCAAATGATAACCAATCATGGGAACCATGTAAAGTTTGTGGAGATAAAGCTTCAGGTTAGTAAATTACATGCTGTAATGATTGTCTTTCAAGTGTTGGATGAAAACGTTTTTTTTTTTTTTGATAGAGAGAAATAGAACGAATGTCCTGTAAATTGTGGTTTAGGCACATCGATTTTTGACGAATTTCTGCTTTCATGGTCAATGTGAAGACATATTTTTGTGTGATCGTGTCAGTGCACGTGGGGCAGGGGTCATATATATATATGTATGTGTTAAACCAGATTGTCACATGGAAAAAATAGGAGATAAAATTTCCTACGATATTTCTAATCCAACAACACACACTGGATATTTTAAATTCAACTAATATTGAACCTTTTTTTGTAACTGTTCACTGTCCCATAAAATTTCCTTAGAAGTCATAGAATACTTTTTTGACTTATAGTTGGCCATTTCATGATACACGTGTCATGAATTTTTATTATTAAGAAGTAAATATTTAATCTGTCACATCATAATATTATCTGTAATGTAATAGAAGTACATGGTATACCTTTGTATTGTTGTAATAATTTTTTAGTTGAATACACGTATACAAATTGACCGGATGACAAATTCTTATCAACTAAATCTCTACTACAATATTCATTCAGTTATGAATTTCATTCAACCGTTTAAATTTCGTCTCTTGACTCATTATTATTATTATTATTATTATTATTATTATTATTATTATTATTATTATTATTGAATGGTGAAAAGTTAAGTCACGATTGAAAAAAAACATATAATTTCCGATAAGGTCAATCTAATAATTCTGATGCATGTTAAACGTAAAATCAATCAATAAGTACAACCTTGATTACTAAAACAAACCAAAAAAATAAGCAAACAAATTCAATGCATTTTGATGGAAATATTATTAAGTTAACATTAGGAAATCTTTATTTTGAAACTTATGGTTTTCACCAATATAATAATCGTTTGTTTTTTGTTTGAAATATCACTTACAATCATTATTTATAGTGAAATGTTAATTTATATTTGATTTGAAAAAGAGCTGAATGAATTTAGTGTGAGCTGATTGTTATGATTCAGATCTGGTTAATAGCACTTGAAACATAGATATCCTCAATAAGATTCACTAGAACTATTGAGAATTAGAGCTTTGAAAAAGGGGACTTAGTAAGGGAGAGTGTAATTTAGATTTGCTCTGATATCTATGAAATGAAAGCACTTTAAGAATTCTCTAATAATGTGACTTTTAACTAAATTCATACAAAAAAATAAGTTGATTATACACAGAAATGCGATCGTATTTTTCGGTTCAAATGCTTATGCCGTGTTTTTTTCTGTTTTGGTCGCACGATCGAATCTCCTATTCATTCTGTTGTCAATACAATATTTTACCATGTACACTATATGAGTGAGATATGTGAACTAGAAATGATTCAAGGAGTCTGGAAGCACTGGACGACCGTTTCGTCCTGGTATAGGACTCACCAGCAGTGTGCATCCACGACTCCTGCACCTCGCAGTATTCGAACTCAGGATCTTCGGTCTTGCACGTGAACGCCTAACCTGTGAACCACTGAGCCATAGGACTCTGTAATTTAACTATTTATGCTTATCTTTAAATGAATGTTTCAAATATTTAAATTTCATAATAACTTACTGTAGTTGAGAGAACTAGATAGACTTTACACGATAAAACATAACTCTTATTTTCATGTGTTTTCAATTCATTCAATCAATGAGGTTAAAGTATTCATAGACTGGAAGTATTATCTACTGGTAATCAATTGATTTTCTGTGCAATATCTAATGTGGTCAATAATTATGATAATAATAGTTATTATTATTATTCATAAACTTTTGGTGTTTTATATTCTCTTTTCTTTTTTCTCATTGAAATGAACTTCACATTTTACTTTTTATTAATTGTACTTATGTACTGTCAGTTGTGTATGTAAACTCATTGAAATGTTACGCTTCAATTTACAAATATCTAGAGTATAAACTATTCTAATGAAAAATAACTTGAGTTTTAGCTTCATTTGACCTATTCATCAAGCAATAACATAAACGAATCATCATTGATAAGAATTGACCATTCATTGATACGTTTTTATTGACAATTAGAATTCTAGATCTGAATTATAATGAAAATTTCTTTATTTCTGTTGTATATCATTCACTCTACAAACAAACAGTTTGTTAATCATTTTGGCAGACCAAATTGTTGTTATTGTTATTATTGCTGTGTTATTTAAATGGATGGATGTATTGATTGATTTCGTATTGATTATTACTTTGTCTCTTATTTTCTCACTCTTATTTCCGTCTTTGTCTACTCAACTTTTCTGTTTTCTTCCTGGCCTAGATAGACTATTAGTTTGTTTAGTTAGTTAATATGACTTATTTGTTGACGAAAAAGGATAGTTTTTCTAGATATTTTTTTAAATAAGTTCCTACATGTGTATGACTTGTAAATGAAAGACAGTAATAATACAGCCTACATTATATTACTTGAATTAAAATTATATCCGAATATTCTTCTTTTTCTTATGTCTTTTTACTTCGAGCTATTTTTTCTGTCATTGTTTTTTTAAGTATAGGGTTGTGGAGATTGTTGAATTTCATTGGAGCCTCGAATCGGTTCGATTTAGCCTACCATTGAAAACCTGGAGGCACTGGACGAACGGTCGTTTCGTTTTTAGTATGCGACTCCTTGGAAGTGCACATCCACGACCCACCTATATGTGGGAATCGAATCCGATGGAAGATGGTCACGCAATGTCGTGAATTGATTGAAGCTAGACATTACCACTTTGGAAGCCATCTTATAGTCTATGAGTCAAGCGTCCATGCTCCAGACCGAGTGTCTTGGGCTTGATTCGCACGTGTTGGGTTGTAGATATGTAGTACCGAGGAGTCCCGTACTAAAACGGAAGGTCTTCCAGTGCTTCAAAGGTCTCAAAAGTTGTCTAGCTTAATTCAGGACTTCAATGAAATTCATTAATTCCCACAACCCTCTGCTTACAATTATCATGTGCTCATTAGGGACTAGCTACAAATGATGATTCTCGGAGTTCGAGTGAAAAGTAATGACTGGTGGAATTATTTTTGTTTGTAAAGCTTGCTAGAAGTATCCGTGTTAATTAAAAACAATTAAGCAAATTAACTACTGAACACTTTTGAATAAAATAGTCCGGTGTGGAATTTATTGATCTTGATGACTGAACAGCTCATAAAATTGTGGACTTGGATAGACAAATACAAGCGGATCATGTTTTATATTAGATGGTTAGAGGTAATCGGTAAGAGAGATCCTTTCTGTAGGTATCATGCTAGTTGGAGCTTGTCAGCTAGGTGTAACTGTAATTTTGAGTGATCGTGATTTGTGCACGGCAAACTATATTCTCAACAATACTCGATGATGCTCAAGTTGTACATCAGTTAGTGAGAATTTTAATTGTTATGTTCTATTTAAAGTTTCAAGTGATGATATAACATGACTAAAATATTCTTTGTTTCTATTTACTTGGTTTTCATATAGCTGATAGATGTTTTTTATTCCATTTTCTGTATAGGACGACATTATGGTGTTGTATCATGTGAAGGATGTAAAGGATTCTTCAAACGTTCTATTCGAGGACATGTTAGCTACGTATGTCGTAGTGAACAAAATTGTCTTGTAAATAAAGCCTATCGAAATCGTTGCCAATATTGTCGATTACAAAAATGCTTAGCCGTTGGCATGCGTTCAGAAGCTGTGCAAAATGAACGTAGACCTACAAATACATTTGCGTTGAATTTTTTAAATGACAATGTCGGTAATTCAAATAATACAACTACTGGCGGTTCACCTAATCCTAATAGTAACAATAGTACATCTACTGCTTCGATTACTTCTACAACAACAATAACAACCTCAACTGCCGCCGCTGCTAATAATAATAGTAATAATAATAATAATAGCAGTCACACTTCAACATTTGGAACATCAATCACAAATGTTCGTAACAATTCACCGCAGTCTCAACAAATATTGTGTAAAATTGAATCGAATTCCCAAGAATTGGAGGAT
Organism: Schistosoma turkestanicum; assembly: GCA_944470395.2. NCBI lineage: Eukaryota > Metazoa > Platyhelminthes > Trematoda > Strigeidida > Schistosomatidae > Schistosoma > Schistosoma turkestanicum. The sequence goes on from OX103971.1 coordinate 53,851,438, forward strand.
GAGCACCATCATGATAATCATTCAGAATTTATAACACAGAAATCTGAGGAAAGTCAATCATCATCTCATAGTTCCCCATTTGGTTCATCTCGTTCACTGCCAGTAACGTCGTCAGTAACGACAACAGTGGGGTTATTATCATCATCATCATCATCGCTGGGGTTGGCTTCAGGAGGCATAGGATCGAAGCATTCAGATGATAATCACGTCACAGGAATCACTAAAAACTCTGCTTTAAGCGATATTTCATCTTCATCGTCATCGTCTTCTTCTCATTCAGCTACAGTAGCAGATGTTGAAATCAATGATTCCAATAATGCATCTTACTTACAACAGGATATTAAGCCTCCTATTACTCAAACTTCATTAGGATTAAAATTTACGCCGAATTTATGTAGCTCACCTCAAGTTACATCACATTCCCTTCAACAGCCTCCTACTGTATGTATATCCACTTCAGCTTCATCTTTTACTCACCAACGCTCAACATCTTCAGTGAATAGCAGTAATGTTAATAAAAATAGTACAGCTTATGCTAATGCACTACCCCCATATGGTAATATGCCAGAAGGTTGTCATACAACTAGTCACATTGATTCAGACTGTGGGATTGCCAATTTCAGCCGTTCTATGAATCGAAACACTCTTCTTAGTTCACAGCTTTTTAATATACCTGATAATAAACGAGGCGCAACTCAAGAATCTTATTCTCGGCGAATGGTATGATTATTATTACGATATTGCTTATTTTTTTCTAAATATAAATCCACTAAAATCTAGTTTACTTCCTACTGATACATTTTGTTGTGATGTTATCATACAACTTACTACCGTACTTCGACTGTGTTGGTTTTCGCCTTGCAAATAGTTCGGCCTGCAAACTGCAACTTTCGTTACATAAACGATTGCATATTTTCATATATATATATATATATATATATATATATATATAGTTCATTATATTCATCTTTTTTTCGCAACAGCGAGGTGGCTCAACAGTTTAATTTTCATTCGTTAATTCACATGTTCGAGCCCTGCTCCACTTTGGCTTAGAAGATCGGGTGTTGTCACTAACTTCAATATTTAGAGCATGGTTCAATGCGGTAGTGTATGTCCGGTTAACGAGTTTTTTGAGGTACGCCATATCTTACTACAGAGAAGCTCATAAATGAATGTATGTATCGTCTTTTTTTATTTAGCATTGAATCTGAACAAAAGAAACAATGTAATCGAATATCTTAGTCGGAAACTGTAATTAGAAATCTACGAATATGAATTTATGATAAGTTAAAAATGAAAACTAAAGAAGCAATAAATGAAGTTTTTATTGTGTTTAGATGTAAAAGGTTTAACAATCTTTTTTTAATAACTAGTTGTTTATTGGTTTGATATTGATACTACATTCAAAGAATAATTCTAAATTTATATTATTTCAATTGTAGACTTCGTTCTCGAACACACCATGTTCATCTTCAACAACTGTGTCTAATCAACAAGAATCTTTGCCAATTTTCGATGATACAGGTGGATTGAATTTGAATGAATTCACTAAATTAGCTTTGAGCAATATAAATTCCTTGCAATCAACATCGTCATCTTCATCTAATCAACAAGGACGTAATTTAGCTGCACTGTACACTTATTGGTTAGCTGCTGCAACTGCAGCTGGATCTTTAAATACTTTACATCATCAACAGAATGAAAATCATCATCATCAACAACAACAACAACAACAACAACAACAACTACAACAACAGAATCATTCAATGCATTTATCTACTTCAAATCAAAATTTCAATCCACTCGACATAAAAACATCATTATCACCATTGAAAACATCACAATCTCCAATTGTAACCACATCAACAACTATTGGTTCCAGTCAAAATTCTACATCACAATTCAATATGAAAACACATTCAAACAGTGTATTAGGACAACATTGTAATTTAGAAAATCAACTACTTATTAATGGTTTAAATCATTCGTCTAAATCAGCATTATTATCTACTGTAAACAATCATACAGATGCTTTAAATATGTTAATGTCAATTATGTTAAATTCATCAGATCATATTGGTGGATTGAATAATTTCACTGCATTGACAGATGCAATTAATTCAACGGCAGCAAATTTACAAAAAGCACCAGTCAGTCATCAATCTCGTCAACAAAATCCTTTCATGCCTCAGCATCATTCTTATCAACAACATCAATTACAAATGGGCTCTTCAAATTCTCATCGATCATCCACTTCACCGAATACATTTGAAATGCCTATTCCTCCTCATACAGCATCTTCTTGCTTATCGGCTTCATTATTTGGACTCAATAACAACGTGCCAACCATTAATAACAATAATAATAATAATAATAGTGTCATGCATACCGTTACTAATAATAATCCATCATTTATACCAGCACCTCCACCGATCAAATCAACAAATTTAATCCAACTATTGTGCAAACGTACTTCAAATAGTCAAACAAATACTTTAATCGATACTGACACAAAACCTAAGAATGGTCCTTGCAGTAGTATGGTTGCTACTACCACTAGTACTACTACTACTAGTACTAGTACCACTAATACTAATGTTAGAGGAAGACGAAGTAGTAATAGTAGCACTGTAAACAATATTGAAGAGAATGATCATGATTCTAGTGAACAACTAATCAATACTGATCGAGGTAGGTTGTATGTAGGATTTATCAGTTTCCCTTTAATAATGATTAATGAGTAATGAAAATGAAATATTAAACTGTACTTCTTTCGTCGTATACTAAATGAAATATTTTTTTTCATATTGAATATTGTACATTCCTTGAAACCAACTAAAATCAGATAAAAAATAATGCAAATCGACGACGGCCTATCGAAAATCATTAATGTTTTGAAACTATTAAAGATTGATTCAGTTCAGCATTAGAAATTGTCAGGTTGAGGTCTTATATCATGGACTAGATGTTTGGTCACTCATGTTTAATCGACCGATTGAACTCAAACATACTATGATTAATGATGGTTATATTTATTTTTTTTGAAAAAAAGTATAAGTGTACACAGTTAATGTATGCGTTCAAAATTTTATAATGTATCGTATCTATAATTTCAATTGTATATAATTGTAATTACAAAATTTTTAACTAATATTTCGCATTAAAACAATAAAATTGAATAGGTGAGAATATATTTTCATTAAGCTAATTAACAACATTTATCTTATACTTTGAGAAAAAAAGTAAATTAAACAAACTGGTTTTATGTGATAATTTATACAAGGTTTCTATGTTCGACAGATTAATGTCTTATAAAACCCCTAGATGTGACATATCATTTTGTAAATTAGAATCATTGTTCCACTTGACAATTGATCACATTGAAATTAAATTGAATTGGTTCTGATTTCAATCTTTATTCATTCATATTGAAATATCAGTGTGTGCTACAAGAATAATGCTTCATTTGAATAGAATACTTTAAATGGTTTAGTTAATAATCGTGTTTGATGATAATTTTAGTGAGGATAGCGGCGGTGTGTTAATTTGTTCGATTGGAGAAACTCATGATCGAGATACTAATGATTACAACCAAGCATACCTTTTCTCTTTCTGTAACCATTATTGATAGCTGAAATGTATAAAATGTAAAATATTATTATTTCTATCAGTTTATATGTAGTGAAATCAGACTATCATTTGTTTTGAGAATATTATGATTGATTAACAGTGATTACAATATTAAAGTACAATTGAATTAACAATCTCATTCATTATCTATTGTTATGTAATGCAGTAAATGTGTAGAATTTCAGTTCGTAATCTATTATAAGATAGATAGACTGCCAGATAGATGCAATGCAGAACATCGTACATAAGTACATCAGTTCACGTTGCCATACCACATTAGCACAGAGACGTAACTATCAGTTCAAATCCAAGAGTGATAGCGATAGTAGAATTATTAGCAGCAATCGAGAAGATTAGGGAGCAAAGATATGATTCGAAAAGTATAATTCAGTGAAATAAATTTAAAAGGAGAAAGATAGAGGCTATGAGGAATTCAGAAGGTTAGAATTAAAAAGCACACAAAGAGTGGATGCACCTGCGCCATTGCAAACGATTCTGAGCCATGTCGTTCAAGGTCTCTAGCCATTGGTGACTATAGTCTCGCGGACCCCAACCAGATAGCCTACATCTACCAACATGACTCAGTCCACTTGTCAGTGACTTCATGGAAATCTGCCATGTTTTGGTTTGGCCGCCCCTAGCTTTCTTCCAATCTAATCCTACACTGCAAAACATAGCTCGTCGCGGCAGTCGGTGGTTAGCCATACGTAACACATGTCCCAACCATTTCAACCGATGAAGTTTCAATGCTTCATCTATTGATTTGCCATCCTTACCTAGAACTTGTTTCCTAATGATAGCATTGCATACCCGGTCGTCCTAGGATACACAAGCAATGCTTCGGATACACCTATGATCGAAGACTAGTAACCTACGAATGTCCTCTACTCTTAACGGCCATGTCCTGCTGCGCAGTACACTCGTCCTTTGGTTCACAAGCGGATATCTCGCCTGCGCCATAAGTGACGCAGGTTGGCAAAAGCCAATCGAGCCTTCTGTATCCGAGCTGAGATCTCGTCAGTCACCAGGTCATCAGCACTAATGAGACTTCCCTGTTACGTGAAGCGGTCTATATGTTCGACTACCTCACTCCCTATCACTAGTTTAATTTATTATAATCAATGATACTATTCATAATGTATTATTTTTTTTGAAATTTAACCTCATATACTATTTAATGCTAATTGATACACTATATATTGTTATTTTATTCACTTGTAGATTTGTTAATTAAATTAATTTGCGAATACTTTTATGAACTTATATTATTATTATTATTCTTATTATGATTTGACATTCGAAATTGATTGTAAAAAGATATTCAGTGCATAACTGTGCCGAAAATTTTGGTGATAATCATAGTATTTGATACTTTAAGTTCATACATTTACATTATTAAACGAGACTGATTTCATTTGACCTTATTTCAGCTTTATATGTATATTTATATATAGTCCAATTTTGTTAGTCCACTAAACTATGCAGACATTTATTCGCATACATCTATCTGTTCAATAGTAGATATAGACTTTCGTAAACTTGATATACCATTTTGGTAGTTATTCACTGACCTACTTTCATTCATGCTGACATCGCTTAACGATCTATTGTGTACTTTAGCATGTTTTATTCTATGCTTAATTTGTGCATATATGTGTATCCAGTGTATGTATGCATTTTTGTATGGTTTAACATTGAAGATCCTTACTTCACTTTATGTATATCACGTGTATGCTTTTTTGTTCAATTTAGCCTTGACCTTGTTTGTTTGACCTCAATGTGTCCTCGAATTATTTGATTTTAACCTCTATTTTTGTCAATCTAATTCATATGCTTACATCTGTATTGATTCTATGCACTATGGTGCGTCAATAAGTATGTATATATATATGTGTAATGTATAGTTGTTTGACCATATCATACAGATAAATAGATAGATAGATATTGGTTTACTAAACAATATAAGGTTTAATTGATTTATGTATAGTTCTAAATTCATTTACACTTTTTTTAGGTATTAAACAAAAGAATATGATAATAATTTAACTAAATTTATGATCAGTATTATGCGATATTGCTGATTTTTCTTGTTTGTTTGATCACGGTAGAATAATAATAATAATAACTTATTGATAATAGATGCCTAAACTATTAGATCATATTCTCCAATCAGTACACAACAAAATAGTGGGAACTAATCATTTGTTGGGACAATAATTTCAGGATAGAATGCCAAGTGTAGTTGTATTTCCATTATTCAAAACTGAGCGTCATAATTATGATCATATTAACAACCATTGACAAATTTAACGTTTGACATTATGTATATATGTGTAGCTTTACTGCTTACCTATTGATGTATCACTGTCACTTTACATCATTTTGTTAAACCTTATTATTCGATTTTTTTTGTCTTACTGCTTGAAGATGCGATAAAATTTCACATGTTTTTGAATTCAACAAATAATTATACACGTTCTCTTGATTATTATTTTTTTTCTATAGTTAGACTAAAGTAAATCACATTCAGCACATATAGAGATTGGCTCACATATTATTTTATTTTATGATGTAAATATAGAATTAAATCATATGATTGAAATTTCAACCTAGATTTCTGACATTCAAATCCTAGGGAAACTTAAAAATCTGTTTTTTTTGGTTTTGCACTGATATTCAGCTCACTATACGAATGTATTTAGAATGCATTTAGAGTACCAAAAAAAATAAATCAAAGTATCAGTCTGATTGATCAACTCTGCTCCAAATCTCTTTTAAATAGTTGAGAGTATTTGTTCAAGAGTTAATATGATAGGCAATGTGTAGATCAAGGTGGAAATATGCATCGATCAGAGCTGCTACACTTCACATCACAGGACATCAGTCGACTAAAATCAGAAACAAAGAAATGAAAATATCATTAATTACAATTGAAAGTTAAACATAAGAAATTTGATTTCTAGTGGATGCAGCAGATGAAATGGATAGCAGAAGGGAACGAGATGATATGGTTAAGATTTACATAACCATGAAATGAATGCAATTACACCATTGCAACGGATCCTGAGTTATGTTACTCAACATCTCTTATTTTGGCTCACGATTTTCTAGGGAATTCAGACCAGGATGTTTAAGCCTACTGAAAATACTCATTTCAAAAGGCAATGCACTTACAATCTGATGTCACGGCTTGTTTTAGTAACCGCTAACTTGTTTTCCGATCTATTCTTGTGTCTGCTAGCTTTGCATAAATTCAATTTTGATTCATAATAATACTTTGTTTAACTGGCTGTTTCCTTGTAAAGTTATAACTGTAACTGAATTATCATACTTGAAACGTTGTTGATTGTAGTTCATATCTATTCTGTGGTTTAATATGTGTTGTGTTCTTGGGAAAATCACAAGAAAAAATTTGTATCTCAATATTATAATCCTTATTGAATTATAGATGGAGTGAGATCTAACCTTATTTGATAGTTTAATTTTCAACTTTGATCGATAAGAGATAAAAAGACTATTGTGTTTGATCTTTCTGTGATCCAGATTTGTCTTAATGAATTTCGATGACTTAACTAAAGTTAGCTGAAATAGCTCTATGAAATATAGTTTAATTAAAAGTAACCGAGTGATTGGATGAAACAGAATTAACCTTATTTTAGTATTTCCAATAATCAATACAACCCTAGAATAATACTGAGTATGCCTTCTATCCCATTTCGTATCTCTCATTTAGATATAACTTAAGCTCATTGAAATTACTGTTTTGAAAATCGACAGGAGAGTTCGACTTTGAATAATTCAATTTTATAAAGTACCAATCACTTTGATAATAATCAATATTCACTTAACAAGTAGTATCATGATTATGAGAATTATTGCATAGTAAAGGATCTTGTGAGTAACATGAAAAAATTGATAATTTATTGCACTGATTCTACATATTCACTGTGACCCCCAACCTTATAGTCCATAAACTAATGAAATCAAACATCCTAATTATGACAGAATACAATGACTTGCATCATCTCAATGATCATAATCTTTTCTATGTTATTGATTTTTGTATCTATTTGTGATGATTGATAGGGTGAAAAAGGTATGGAAGAATTAAGCTAACTTCTAAGTTCATAGCACACATGTGTTTCTTTTTTGTTTTGTTTAAGTACACAATAAGATTATGCAAATAAAACTAGATTGAATTTTTATTTTGTTTTTAGTATTTTGGATTTTAATACCATATATATATATGCTTAGAAATTTGCCATTTGAGAAGCTATGGTAATTGGTTAAAATGTTAATTCAAATAGATCAGATAATCGAAATAATTATAGTTTGCCTTAAATTTTTATCATGATTTATAATAACTAGTAAAAATGAACATTCATGACATATTCTAGGCTGATGCATACTAATTAACACTAACTAAGTTCAATTTTCAATATTTAGTGAGATAAAGAAATCAATTGTAATTTCACATTTATTTTTCGTCCATGTTAAATTGGTTTCTTATATAATAAATGTAGCCTTTTCTCTAAATTACAGAATGAGAATACCAATTTTAATCCACAATTAACTACATCATTAACTCTTATTATCCTTGTTGAACTTTGAACAAAAATCTGTTTTGACTAAGATTATTGTTATCATGTAGAGCTGATTGAAATATGAAAGATAAATATAATCTTTGTAAAATAAAGTTTATCTGTTAGATGATCAGTTGTAGGTAACAGGGAACTCTCAACGTATGTACTGGTTGGTAACCATCAATAAGGTCTACACATCCATTTTAAGTAACCGATAGTTCTTTCGTTTTACAGCACTAAAATCTAAGATGATAACATTGAGCTCTTCGGATTGTGCGATTGACTACTTGCTAGTTAATTTGTTTGGATAAAGTTGTTAGGATTTACGGTAGCTTCAAAAAGATTATTCAAAATGATTGTGATTTAATAATCGTTGGAAAATTCATTTTCATGACAATCAGTCCATCAATATTCACAGGTAACCTATGGTATTTCAAATTAGAAAGAACTTATTTCCTCTAACTTGGACGTTATGTTTCATGTAAACTTTAAATAATAATTTCAATATTATAATTAGTGATCTTGTTAAGAAATTTTTTCTGTTAAGAGACAATCAGAATATTTCACTGTCATTTTCTCTGATAATACTGCATCCTCCAACCCCCGGGTAGTTGAATTGTGAGGCTTCCATTATAATTCTAAATGTTATTTAAACCTTTTACTTGAAATATGCACTGATGATATCTAGAATTTCAATAAATGCTTTTCAGTTATGCAGCATGGAGAATGCAACATTACTTAAAGTACCTATTTGATCCACGAACGTTCTTCATTCTTATTATACCTAAGCTAAATAATGTTTATTCAGTATCCATATTTATGATAATAGGATTCATTTGATTAACTCTGAATACATTATTATTGTAGATATGTTATATATGTAAATAGTCATTTGGTGTTTTATTCTATTTTGAATAAATTTCTATTTGATTTAGATGTAAATGGTCATTTATTGCCGAAAAAGTTTGATCTTACTTCATCATCCGATGTAACAACAGTATTACGACCAGACAATGAATCACTGAATTATCCATCTCCAAAGAAAGAGGAAACAAATTGGTCAAGAAGTCGTAAACGTAAAATGCATTACTCATATCCTTCCGATGTTAACATTAGCGCTAAATCAATTCGTCGACGAACACAAAGTAGTAATTCATTTCAATCGGGAACAAATAATTCTACTGGATTGATCGATACACGAGAAACATATGAAGATGATGATGATGAGAATAGAATAACAGAAAATGTTTCTGAACATACTAAATCTCCAGATAATTCTAGACCTAATAGTCCTTTGGTTGGACCAGTTTTATTGAATTCAATGTTTGATTTAAATGCTCATGTTTTTAAAGCATATCAGGATAACACTAACAATCGATCTCTCAGTATATCAAGTGAACTAGCTTCACGAGTTCTATTTCTTACTGTGGATTGGTTACGTCGATTTGATGGTTTAAAACGTCTACCGTAAGCAAAATTATTTTTATATCCAGTATACGTTTTCACTCATGATTGTTTTATGAAGAATTGATGTACAAAATATTTTCACAATACTAATTTATCGATTTCTACAGTGTTCAAGTTTAAAATCATGTATACAAATCATATTCCTACTTTATATTGTTCATTAATGTAGTTATAAATCTACTTATATCAATATTTGAAGATTGAAACGTAAAATATTAATAAATCATAAAACTTTGTAAAAAAATTATCGTGATTAATATTTTATTTTACTATTCTCAAAAACCATAATAATAGTTTTATTGAAATCACGAATCGGTCAATGTTAAACTACCTTTAGAAACCTGTACGCACTAGATGGCCGTTTCGCCCTATCATGGGACTCATCAGCATTGTGCATCCACGACCCCCTAGGACTTTCGGTCTCGCGTGCAAATGTATAACCTGTAGACCACTGAGCTCATGTCAAACTTAAATCAGTCCAAGGTATGGCGCAATCTGACCAATTGTCTTCGGTAGTTACTACATCATACCCGACAGGGTTCAACTCCACCGGTTACGGCTTCTTACTTGAGCTCCGAGAATCTCCTCACGAAGCTAGTCACATTTTTCATACAGGTTTCTAATGGTGGTCTGACCATTGATCGTTTCATGTATTCAATGGAACTCAACTATCTCCACAACCCTATAATGAAAATAATACTAATAATCTACTTTGTTTTCAAAACAATCTAAAGCTAACATGACATGGAATTCTACGAACAGTGAATTGAATTAAGTTTTCAAGAAAATTGAACTGATTTTTTGTTTTCTTTTGACAATTATTAAATTTTCTCAATCAATGTTATTACTGCATAATACCTGTTGTTGACATCTCTGAACATATTACTGAACAATAGTTTCATTCTACTCTTGGATTCATTCAAAAAAAGTGAAATGAAAAACAACTTACACTATAAAAATTATGCTTTATAATTTCATTTATCGATTCACTTTAAAGTGAATTTTCAATATATTTTTATATTTAAGTGTTAACTAGAAAATTTTTTTCATATTTAATATCTCATGTCACCTAGAAAAAAACCGAATAAATTCTGTAAATCATTTTCACATTATTACAATCATGCTAAATGAATGCTGCATTTTTGACCTGGAAATTTTAAATTTAAAAATATCTTCGTGTGTAGTTTTTTATAATTTTTTTCAATTAGTTTATTCACATTCACCATATTGTGAAAACAGAAGGAGAGAAAAGATGATGAATCATGCAGTGTTTTGTTGCGTTTTTTTTCATTGTGTTGCATCATTAAGAGATACCTTCTGACGTTTAATGAATTCTTTTAACTGGATTAAACTACTTTATATAGCGGGGGTAAGAACAGTAAAAAAAAAAGCACCCCTTGTTTCGAGTTATATTTTTTTTAATAAAAAATCAAGTTTCTGTATATCTCTATTATGTATGCGTGTATGTAGTATGTATGTATGTATGAATAGATCCATAAAATACTACAGTATTGGTAGTTTTTGATCCGTTAAAAGTATCAGATTTATGAGAGTTTTAATCACCTACATACAAAATATCATCATCAATTTTATGTATCATTGGAATTATGAAATTGTTTAAAACTTATTGAATATTGTACTCTAGTGTCAAGGTTATTTTTAAATCTATACGTGTGATATATATGTATAGATAATGTGAATATGATTGATATCACATTACATTCTTTCCTGAAATTATTGAAAATGTAAATTTCATAAAATGCATCATTCACATCGATATAGATGATAATTTTCAGTTTATTGACAAATTGATTAACAATGGCTACATGTATATTCTGTCTTCATTGATATTAGTCACGTCGTAGCTTTATTGGAAAATAAGTTATTTGTTTTTCTTCGGTTCATTTTAAATAATATGGAAATGTACTGCATATATAAGTTGATTTAATGCCTAAGCACAAATGTTTGATGACAAGAATGAACCATGTTTTGTTGTGTAGCAATTCGACATATTTGACTTACTATGATTAAGTTGAAGTGTTATTTGTTGTTGTTGTTGTTATTTGACTGTTGAGAAATGAATAAAGATAGTAATGTCACACAGTTCCTAGTGAACTACTTACTAGATTTACATTTCAATTATCTCTTCCAAACAGTGATTCTTAGTTTCCAGATACACAGGTAGAACGGGGTAATGTCCATCTATAATTCCCAATCAATATAAAGCCGATCTCAAACTAGTTATTCACCAAGTATTAGTTAACGAACTGATTTAATATTATGGTATGCAAAGAAAAGTTCACTTTGTCACCATTTGGTGCTTCGAATAGATCAATAAAACTAGAGAACGTTGTTCGATGTTGTGTAACAAGCTTTTATTTACATCAGTCACTATTATGTGATGATTCAACCTTTATGTTCTTTCCTTCTGAACACTTTCAGATCACTTAGATAACTGAAGTGAAATTTCGTTGTCGACTTTTATTTTCACCTTGAAATATGACTTTAAAAATAACACTAACATCACTTCCGATCATACAACACACATTGTAATCATGATTTCATCAATGTTTTAAACAAACGATGAGAAAATCTTTGTTTATTCCTTTTTTTTTTAGAATTGGTGTTCAACGTGATTTAGTGGCTATTTCTTGGTCTGATTTGTTTGTACTTGGATTATGTCAAGCAGCTGATCAAGTTAATCGTTCTCAGAATCATAAACCATCAAATCAAGAATCAAATGATTCACAATCAACAAATAACTTATGTACACAGAACGATATTAATTCTACAAGAGGTGAGTTAACAATTTTTGAAATAAAGATGTTTCAGCAAAGAAAATCTTCTTTTCGAAGATTAAATTTTCTGAAGCTGTACATATGAGTAATTTTTCATATGTATTGATCTATAGTAGAATAGAGGAGTGTTACAAAATGATCAAGAATAATCAAACCAACTTAAGTAAAAGCCACTAAATATGATTTAGTATTGCGTAAGATACTCCTAAGATTACCAAAAGATTTGAAGTATTGAATATAATAATTTAGGAAAATGAAAAAATGTCATTTCAGTGTAGTCAAAGTTTTCAAGTATTAAATTAAATGTGTTGAAACATTTAGTAAAGTAGTCAAAATTTTTTAAGAACTAAGGTTATGTAGTGCATTTGTATTGGTTGTTTGAATCTTTCCACTGATACTTACGACTTCAATTGATCAGTCCCTTTGACATATGTGCATTCTGCCTCGATATTGTCGTTAGGTTACAAACATGATCAGCAGAGGCTGACTGACAATAGCTAGCAGTAGAAGCAAGGACTCGCGTTTCGTCTTATTTGAGACTTGTCAGCTGCATCTGTGCTAATACTGCTTTTAACGCGAAGGTAATCCACACATATGCCAAAGAGATTGATCAATTGCGGAACGTACTGGATTTGAGTCTTAGAGTAAATTCAGTCACATCCAGCTGACGAATCCCAATTTATATGAAATACGCATCCCGGTTTCCACTGCTAGCCTTTATCTACCTTTGCTAATAAAGTTATGTAATGCTTTCGGAAGTGATAAGAATTAAAATTTTGTACAGTTAATGCCAAAGACAACTGTCTTCATAAAAGATCAGAGGAAGGTGAAGAATAAGGTAATAATTGGCACTTACGATTTTTAAAATTACAAAGAGTGCTAAGATCATGGAAGAATAAGAGATTGAACACGGCTCTTCTGTACACAGAAATCGGGTTTGGAATGGTGGGTCGCTATAGCTAATTTTTGCACACATTCTTTGTCTGAGCTTTTTTTGAGCTAGTTGATTTTAATGTTTTGATTATCAATTCGAGTGGTGGAGTTTGATCAGGAATTGAACTGTTAATGGGTTTATATTTTTGGAATTCTCGCGAAGCTACTCTATTAATAAGCAGTAGTCAGTTTGTAAAGACACTAATTTAATCATTTTTTCTTGAATAACCTATCGAATTCTCTTTAGAAATTTATCGATATTTTTCGTGATTTAACCTACTAATTATTCAAGAATTGAACTGATTGAATCACGTAATTATAAATAATTTAGTATAAATCATTATTTATACTATGCGATGTGATGTGTTTCAACTGTTTTTATTTGATAAGTAAATGTTTTGCTGCCATTATCACTAAATGAATGTCTTGAGTTTTTTTTAAAATAAGTTGTTTATTGGATCTTATTTCGTTTATGGTATTGATAATATATTCTCATATATTTTCAATTTCATAGAAATTTCAGTGTTCATTCATTTATGAATGTGTTTTTTTTTCACTTATCTATTTTACACTTCGTGATAGCTAAACAAATCTCAGGAGAACAACAAACAAATTCTCCCTGTGGTACTACTACTACTGCACCAACTAATTCATTTAAATCAAATAATTTTGACGCGTCATCATCATCATCGTCACACATTTCACCTGGCAAAGAATCAATGGATACTTCATGCCTAAAAACAAATTGTTCATCATCTTCGGCTGTGATAGAATTAGTGGAACAATTGATGAAGCAGTTTTCTGGAGCTGAAGTTGATACACATGAATATACTTATCTTAGGTGTATGGTTATACTTAGCTCCGGTGAGTAAAATGATATTCACTATATGAATATGTGACAACATTGTTTCTGATATTTATATCATATTATCATTAAAATAAAGTTACGCTAGTTTTATATATTACGTAAAATTCATGTAAGATGATATTCATTGTTAAACTTTAAACTGAATCAATAATCTCTATAACTTTCTTTGTGGAAAATCGTAAGAATGTGCTCACAAGTGACTAGCTTCGTGAGGAAATTTTCGGAGTTCTACTGAGAAGCAGTGACCAGTGGAGTTCAACTCTGTCGGTTGTATGTGTTTACTAACCTAGTATCATAATGGTTGAAGTTACGCAAAACTTTGGATTTATTCAAGCTAGACATTAACACCGTTGAGTGCCGGTTCAGTGGCCTAGGGGTCAAGCACTGACGTGCAAGACCGAAAGTCCTGGATTCAATTCCTGCGTGCGGGGCTCGTGTATAGGCCCCTTACTAAAACGAAATGACCGGCCAACGCATGCATGTTTCTAATGATGGTTTAACAATGATCGATTCATAATCCCAATAAACTAAAATATCCTAATTCTACTTAAACAAAATATTGGCTATTAACCTAAAGGAAATCGTATACTAGTTCACATTGGATAAACATTAACAAATAACTGCTTATTGGTAATCGATTTATTTACAATATTATATATTATACAAATTAATTTTAGGAATCGTTTTCCCGACGGTTTCATATATCCATTGATTTTAATCAGTATTTGTAAGATTTCTATAGTTGGTGAAAGGTTTTAATCAGTATAGAAATAGATTTTAGACACTATTGTTCTTTTGCACTAATTAATTTACTGGATATAAATAGGCTTATTTATGATTATTTCAAACTAATTTCACTAAGTGATGAGACTTTCTAATGAATTTATTAATTGTAGAAATTGAATAACTCTCTTAATTAATTCATAATTTAATTTTCATTTCTAAAGGTCGTTTATGTATTAATGCAAGAGATGCTAGTTTAGCCAAACAAATTACTGAAATGGAATCACGTGTATTAAGCGAGTTTTCTGAATTCTTGTCTACACGTGCAGCAGCATCTACAACAGGCACTGGTTCGCTTTCATCGAAAAGAACAAAAAGTGTTATTAAAAGAGTTCTTATATTGACACAATTATTATCTACACTACGTTACTTAGATCCAAAAGATTTAGAAGAAGCATTCTTTTCAAGTGAGTCTAATTTTTTTTTCCGTTGATAGGTTTTTTCATAACATCATATTGTATTCCTTTGATGGTTGGATAGATAGAAATAGACGAAATTGCAAGTATTCGGTTCCCTCTGAAGCACTTAAGTGAAACGTATATTTTATTAAACATACAATGTACAAGTGAACACGGAGCTATTTTTTCGGCACTTTTCGACTGTTGACATATCTTTCTTTATACAAAAGCATAGTTTCTGTTGGTTAGTAGCTTATCATTCAGTGACAATCTCTATACTATCATCAAAGTAACTGCTAGGTACCATTGTTTGTTATAAAAAAACAACCGTTCCCTTCCAAGTTTGACTTCCGTAAAGTTATCCTAGAAGTCCTGTCTTCCTTAATATCAACGTTGAAGTATTGCTGTATGGAGTTATTCAGCCTATTCGAGTTCATATACGTTGCATCGTGTTAGGAGTTTACGTAACTAGTTTGGGACTCTGCACTGCGTGTACATGACCTAACTTGTCGGTACAATTTCCTCATCTTTTTACTTCAAAATTATGCATCAGTAATGATTTATCAACACAGACGAGTGCACTCATAAAAATCCGACTGATTATGATTAATCTAAATATCCTTAGATTTCAATTGTTGCTGCTACAGTCCATACGTAAAAATCAGTCGGGAAACTGTCAAGTTCACAGTTGGGATTCAATCAACCTGACAGTCCTTAATCTGCATTCCCGACCATAACTATCCAATAAAAGTGAATGTAAACATTCTGTTCATAGACAAGTGGCTAACTGACTAATTATAACTACTAAAAACGTCTTGTTTCAGAAGGATTTCACAAATGAAGTGAGCGTTGGTATGAGCATAGCAATTCTCAAGAACGGCCTACTAGGGTATTCCGTCACTCGTATATTAATCACGAAAAATATCAGTGGGAGTTAGTAGTTTATACGGAAATGAGTGATCTTATCGGTTTCAGCTGTGAGGTAGTAGTTCTCTACAATCAGATGCAATAACCGATTAACATTTGATAATATACCTTGTTTTATTTGACCACGAAGTAAACTTTCAAACCTTTCTTTTTTTACTACCAGATTTGCTTGGTTCTGTATCGATCGCTCAGATCCTTCCCTACTTACTAGAGTCAAATGAGCTATTTACTCAAAGTCAATTGGTAATGAATTCATGCCTGTTGGATAATTCTCTGGTTTACAAGTCCGGTCTAAATCACGTCAAATCCCTTAACAAGCAAGTTTCGAGGTCTGGTTTAGAAGATAATGTGCTGAATTTCACCGGGGATTCTGTCCCAAATACTATGATGGAGAAAACTGATAATCCTTCTTCGTTGTACCATCCTGACCAAACGTCTCCACAGAGCAGACTAGGTTCTTGTGCGATCACAACCGCAGGCATCGAGCCAACCAATCAAGACACAGAACCGACAAATAGTGTGTCGTTTGCGAACAATGAGACAGATGACTCAGCTTAGGAATCAAAGTTAGGATACACAATATTTGATCATGGCTGATGAGGTAGTTTCCCTCCTATAACGTCTTTCTTATCAAACCACATCAAATTTGAAAGGACTGACAAGATAAAGCGCCTTATTGCTTTCAGCGCCATTCCGTTTCAAAGATTACCGCTTATTGTTAAGTTCTATGCTGAAAACAAATATTTGAAGTGGTTTTACATGACATACAAATAGATTATATTTATCAAACTATGCACCAGCGATTTTCTGTGCTAGTATAAAAAGTGTGATTTTAATGTTCATCTTATTCTGGAGATCTTTTCAGTAGTTATAAAAAGGCGAAATTTGTACATTTTTTTAACTTTTGGCTTACAGACAGAATGAGGTTTGTAGTTACTAACACACTTTCCAATTTATACACATTATACATTCAGTCTTCAAATAATATACAGCTACCTCATCTCTCTGTACACCAGGTTTATTAGTGTCGTTATTCTTGTTTCATGTTGCTGATGATGCAAAACATAAACAAAAATATAAATTTCGAAGATCCTCTTAGTCATTCCGACAATTTACTTATATAAATATATATATACATTCACCTATAAATATGTATACATGAACCTACTTTTCACAGCTTTTATTTCCTTGTCCCGTTTAATGATTTCAGATTATTTATTTGTCATGAACACAAATCATAAATTTGGCGAAGCTTTTTTTATTATCTATATATTTGTTGTCTTGCTTAAATGACTTTAATACCTACTGATAATGATTTCAAACTACTGATATAATTTCTATTCACTGAACTATTGTGTATTAATTGAAAATTGAGAGCAAAAACAATGATGATAATTGTTATTGACGGACTAAGAGCGCCACCTCTTGATTTTGTGATTTAAATCTAACTCAACTAATTTATGCGTACACAAACATTATATAAATACAGTAATTAGCGGATCAGGAACTCGGGGTACTCTTATACTTTAATTGCTTTCACCTTTTACTATTTTCTATGCCTACAAAAATCCATAATGTATTTAACTATTGTTGTGTGATATCTTGAATATGGAATTAACATTTTACTTCTCTTTCTATCTTGTTTTTGTTTTGTGCCTGTGTTCCAAATGTAGATGTGTTAATAACCGTGATTTAAATATTAAAATAATATTGTAAGTCTGTGCTTGTCTCTTCCCATTTATATATAAACGTCTCCATCAAATTCTTATAGAGATACAAATTTCAAGGTCCCAGTTTTTTATGGATATCGTAACCCGTCGACGCTAGATGCATTTTACCACCAGTAGATTTGTAATTTTTTAACACACCTTGTTATCCTTTGTAAACAGATAAAAATCAAAACAAGATGTTATCGTAAGGAATCTTTCAAAAGTTAGCAAATACGGTAATCTACGTAATTAGTACAATTTGTCAAATTGTTTTTTAGTTAAGAATCATATATTAAAACCTCCACTTTATGGATCAGTGGTTCTAATTTAGAAAGAATTTTACAAAAATGGTAAATATTATGCATATGTAAATGGAATAGTTGGCTTTAATGTGCTAAATAGTTGGCTCGTTTATTGAAATAGTATTGAACACCTGAAAAAATTAGCAAAACGACGTATATTCCAGCAGCTATAAAACAGTTATTCGACACCATTACATAGGCTTCTTCCACATGTAAAGGAGCATAGCCACTAGCAGCCCAAGCAGTTTCATTTAATGGTATATCTTCAGAGAATGCGACTGCATTTACGCGTGCAAAAACACCCATAAGAAGCTGTAAACAAAGTAATCATATAGCGGGTGAAGTTAAATGTTACTGTATACTGATAAAAGTAGGAAAAATCAATCAGTAGACGTTCTACCTAGCAACTAAAGGCTTGATACTAGTAGTAAACGTTAGACTATTATTCCAAGGGGCTATTAGATAGGGTAGAATAAAAGTTAAACCTAAAACCTTAGGGAAAGATAACGAAATAAGAAATACTCAAAGTACTGAAATAGGCAACAATGTAGATGCTCTGCTAATAAGATGAAAAGAATATTTACGAAGTTTCACCAGTTATATGATTGAAGCTTGTAGTCTGGACTATATGTGATTGCGATTTATAAGATGAGTGATTCTGGCGTGGTGAATTGTGTGTACCTACATATTACAGGAATTCAAAACTTATTGCTAAAATGCTTAGGTACAGTCAAGTAAAGGAAGAAGGATTTGATTTTGACCAATTTGGTCTCGTGTGCTGTTACGGGCATGAGTGCGGTTGTCACTTCCCGGCTGCCCACACCGTGGAAGGTATGTTTCTTGAGGGACCTGAAAAGGAAGGTAGATTAGTGTTGGTCTTGGAGACCTGGGAGCGTGACCGCAGAGCCCAAGGGACAACTGCTTGAGGCTGGTCACGCACAGCCTTTTTATGAGAGGATTTTTGAGTATTAGCTCCACTCTTAAAAGCCCTTAGTGGGCACCCTTACCGACGGAGACGGAAATCCGTGAGGTAGGGTGAGGTGTGTCATTTTTAGGGTCGACCTTTTCTAACTCTTCCTTCCTTGTGACAAGGCAGCATCGCTGCAGATGCTGGTTGTCCGAGGGAAACACCTTACTGCTGTCACAGCCCTCTGCAATCAGCAGTACGTCTTCACCCTCAGACCTTGAGTAGCTGCTTTTAGTCCCATCGTTCTCCAATCGACCTGCCTGGCCTTCAGAAACATATGTTCCAGCCAGTATAGCTCGGTTGAGTCATCACGATAGGCGAGCCCGACCACCACGATAAGGTAGCAGCTACGGTCGGGAAAGTAAAGGTATTTTATTGATATAAACACTCGATAATGGTTTAAACATTGTCTTATCTATTTCAGTTCAAGAAGTCGGACATCATTACTAGTCTTTACGCAGTGAGTCTAAAATCCGAGTATGTAAGTCCGTCATTAATTACGGGGTTTAGCTATATCATTTCCCCAAGAAAAGGTATGAGTAACTAGCTGAAGATCTCAAAAAGATCCGAATGGCCAATAAATATAGTTTCTTTATTCACTGTGCCCAAGTTTTGATCAGACTTGAACATCAATAGTTCGAGAAGTCTGTTGAGTTGGTATTAACTGGTTTTGTACAGGCTGTTTATATGACATTGTAGTTCTAAACTGCATTGCGTTTATATGGACGCTTTAGCAGACTTTTCAGAAATAAATTTCCTAGACCTGATTTGTAGAATTGTCTCGGGAGACTTAAACGGTGGGCACGATGTCGAACACAACGCAACGTGAAGAGCCAAGTCGGCAGACAAGCGCTCAAGCTCAATGTACTAGACGAATGAATCAACATATGAGACTCGATGAACAACGCAAACAGCACAATCTCGTTCCCAACGTACGTAACGAAGCCAGTTCAGCGAGGATTTACACAAAAATAGTATCATCTTATCGTTATTCTTTTCATGTATTAACTCGTCGCATCAATATTTCGGCTTAAACTCAGCTCATTTCATTCCTTTTGCCGTATCTCATTACCGTATTCTGAATCATTCATTACAGCAGTGGCTCTATGATTATCACATGACAGTTATTTCCGACGAACTACTTAGCTGCTCGTATCTCGAGCATCTTGAGACCTGATAAGTTAATTGGTGGTATGGCGACACGGATGCACACGAGCCATCGATATAAGCAGTCGAGCGAACCTATTGCACGCTGATAGTGCAACTAATGTTCATTTATCGTATTTGCACACAGGAATCATTGTTCTCAGTCTTTTCACAATGATCTCTACCGACTTTTCATCATACTTCTCTACAGCCACTTGCTTAGTCGATGAACATTGCTTTAATGTCTATACATTCATGAAAATCCATCTTATTTATTCACGCATATATGCTTTCTTTACACATGAACTCAAACTTACACGATATTTTTATCCTACATCTTAATTTCGTAAATTCTTATATTTTTCGTTCTGTTACATATTTTTTCGCAAACACAGATATTGTTTTGTATCTTTGTTTGCTGGGGGGAGATATTGTAGCATCTTACCATTTACTGATTATACTAGCTGTAATGATTAGTCGTTTAAATTATTCGATAACGGTATCGACTATTGCATATTTGACTGTGTGTATATGCATACTTGCTTATTACATGACTAGCCTATTATTGCCTGACTATAAATACTTAGTTATGCTTCAGCGTGTGAGAATTGGCTTACTTGCCATCTCCACTCTCCGTTCTCATATCTGTTTGCTTAGATGAATGAACGAAATTAATACGTTAAACCCTAGTTGGCTTCTTATTACCGCCGTCGCACAAACGGGGTTTGTCTAAGTACATACGGAAATGGAAAGGAAAATTTATTTCATCGCATACTCGATCATTCGTCCACACTGGAGTCATATCGCTGGCCACTCAAAATGTAATACCATGCTAAACATAAGCATTCAACGATTTATTAATGGAATTTTGCAACGAATTCGTCATTTTTAATAAGAATTTCTTATGACCTATCAGACAAAAGGTCAAACCGATACTTCACTAAATCTCAAACCGCTTACGATGAAATTTACAGTTAAGTGGTAGACATAATGAATAGCTACATTTAAACCCTGTATACTAATCTTGGAAATACACCATACATTTATGATCTGAGATAGTGATTAAGGAACATGGTTCGGAAAATACATGAGAAGAAACTAAGTATCAAGTTTTAGTAGACTAGGAAAACTATTGCGGATGCCTATGCTGTTTGTACATACTGCTGTATCAAGGGTTAATGATAGTGTAGGAGTGGTTTTGGTTATGAAGATTTTTGAGGACATGGAAATATTCGAGGTAGGGAGTGGTGATGATCGAGAAAGTTCACACGGAAAACTAAAATGCTTATGAATTTTAGGGAACTGCAAATCTTGAACTGAAAAGTAACCTAAGACTAAAATTTTCTTATTTATAAACAGATTTCTTACCACCTAAAGGAAATAGTTGGAGATGAACTCAAAAGTTTATAAGTCGAGTTACAACACCTTGGATATGTGGTTTTTGGTTGTGAAGTTTAATAAGTAAGAAAATTGTTGGAATATCACGAGACTTGATGATATAAAGTTCAATGTATGTGTAGGCTTAAAATTTACGAGAATGGAATATATTTATTACGGAAATTTTTCACACACAAGTTGTTCGCAAAAGTAGGATAATTATTAATCAAAGTATTGGCAACATGAATCACTTTGGTATTTCATTTATTTTTCAAATCGAAGTGGATTCAACGTAAATTTGACTTTCAACCCTTATTTAACAGCATTAAGGTTAGAGTACATCAAGGTGTGTGATGTTAACCGTTATATATCGGCCATTATAGTTTACAATCAGTTTACGATGAAGAATGAAAATTCACTTAAAACAAAGGACAAGATAATATCAGGAGTAGTATTTAAAACAGCTTGAGCACAGTGAGTTCGAATGACATGCGCTATCGGTTTCTGACTAAGTGCTTTTAGATGGGTAACTTACTGTTACTCCAGACAAAATACAGCGATACTCCTGAAAACCCACTTATTTTATAAAAATGTATTTAATCAAATCCGGAGGGAATTTAATAAGAAAACAGATAAACCAAAGCGTTAAATACACATTAAAGTGTTATACCTTTGATCTGTCTGTATATGTGAGAGAAGCTAAAGAAAACATCAGACTACATGCTGAATGATAAACAAAACTTTGTAAGCATCGAGTTCTATTTAAACTGTTTGAAAGAAAAATGATGGATCAAATATAGCCAGTCTCCTGATTTTGGGGAAGCTCTGTTAGAAACTCTTGGGGAAATGTAACTAAAACCACCCTAAGTTTCGACTGGTCTTGCATTTTCTCCCAAAATAACTTTGGGAGATCCATTGAACTCTACTAAACAGCCACAAAACTCGAGTATTTCACCACAACTTTCGTGTCCAAATAAAAATTTTGTTAGATCACTGCACACACTATCGGAGAACAGTGCAACTTACGGCGTGACATTAAGTAGATGGACAATTATAAACGAGAAATATTTTCAAAGCGTCAACAGCGATTTACCATGCAGAACCATAGGACCCAGATATAAGAAAAACCTAAATTCCGTTGCTTTTCAAACAGAAACTTTATCAAGTGAATATGTTCTTTGGAAGTCATAAGTTGAGCACAATACTAGATCTACATTTACGGACGTCAAATCGGATTCATTCGATTTAGTCGAATATTAGATAGACCATTCCATAAAGCAATGTTTCCTAGTTGCGTATGAAGTGCGTTGGCTCAACTATCTATGGGCACCATGACGAATACCTAGGCAATGACTATGGAATGTGATACCACCGATTAAGTCATGTTGTCAATTGGGTAGTCGGTCATTTACTGAGACGAGTCCTTGAAACCCTGAAATGGTTACAACCTAATGTTCCGTTACGCCGAACGACACAACTAAATCACAGCGACTAACTTTACTGTTAAATTCATTTGGAATTAAGATTTACTGTCAAGTCATGTGACTTAGTTACATTGAAAGCATAAACTGAATTAGGATTGGAGGTCTATTCCGCCATTACAGAAACTAACCGGGGAAACTTGATTGTGATACGGATTTAAAAGAAAACCTAAGATGGGCCACAACTATTGGAAATTAAATGTTAACACCGGTAAGCGTTCATGGCTTAGTCATTCAGTACGACGAACCTATTATTGCGCAACCAGACTTCGAAAATCCTGAGGGGACCGATTTCAGTCCAAAATGACAATACACTCATGCGCCCAGATACATTCTGACAACGAATGTGCTCATTGCTGGGGGATGTCGGCATATATCTAAGTTTCTTCAAGAGTGCCAATAGATTCCAGGTTCTGCAGAAAAGTGAGCCGGTTTTTAATTTTAACTTAAATAAACTCGTCAAAACTTACGAGCATCAAAATACCCCAAACACTGAGTAGCAGAAGAACTACCGAGCATTTTGGTCCGACGAGCGCCATTTTAATATTTGCGCGCCTATGTCCAATTACAAACAGTTTCAACCTAAACAATGAAGACATTATGTTTTCTGATCTGTATGAGAGTTGCATTATACTACTCTTGGTTAAGAAATGCAACAATATGGAGGTATGACTGTCTGTGAATTAACATCGTATCCCTTTCTATGGGATAGATAAAAAAGAATTATTTTGTATTTTATGTCCCTACCATTATCAAAATACTACTTTAACTCCTCCTCACTCCTGACCTCCAGTTGGATATGGATTTGAGTACCCTCGATCTGAAGGGTGTTGTCAAACTCTGAATAACCGCAATATCAACATTTTCATAATATCACTTATTTTTGTACAATCACTAATATTGACTGGAAATTAATCATTTAGGTTTAACCTTGATGTTTCCATTACTGTTTTTTTATCCCCCTGCATGAAATGCTGATTATTGCTCGTAAACACACTGCTATCCGTGCACTCCTCACTTGGTTCACTTCTAAGTTAACGGGTCTTTAACATGGTTGCTATCTACGTTTGAAAATCACATAGTAGTCGTGCTATATTTGGGCACCTGATTGACCAAGTTCCAGAAGACTCTATGTATGAAATTCTTTGGGCCGAAGTCATTCAACACACACTATGCTGAGAAGAGACCACATCAGATATTAACTGCATATAATCTTGGAGGCAGATAAATGAAACAATTATCTGGGTTGTACAGGTTAGATGAGCAAGTATTCAGGAAAATCTGGCTATAACTGTTGCTGCATAATGTAAGATAGATACTCAGTCTTTCAAGAAGTTCGGTCACTCTTGATGATATGTTGGATGTAACAGATAAAATGATGAAAGTGTATCCAGACCGTCACAATCCAAGAATGATACAGACTAACGACGGAATTGCTACAGGTGAAATAGCAGTATCTTGACAAAAGTTTGCTCGGTTCATCATATAAACTCAAGGATCTACAAGTAAATTTATGCACTATTTGTGTTCGGCACGTGAGATCACGTTTCTCGAAAGAGGCCATTTCTTGGGTCACATTCTAGACCACCTGAACCAACCACAGGACCCTGTTGGTATCACCTGAAGTATGGAACGAGAGCTCAGGGGTACACGAGACCATCGGACGATGAGACCCAGGGAGATGTACCCAACAGACATTATTGTTGGCTATTATTTCTGGCCAAACAACAAGTCATCTTTTACACACTACGAAAGACATCTATTGTACGGAGTGTTGAGTAGATATTGGAGCAGATATTAGAATTTTTCCACTAATATTACCCTGACGGCAATGTATTACTGGTACTACAAGCAACCAACGAAACTACTATCCAAATATATATTTAATATTACATAATTAATAGTAGGCCTAAGTCTAAGCTCACCTTTTTCAATTGGTTGTTATAGTGGCACAAATAAAACAACCGCTTATTTGGTGTGACTTCCTCCATGCTCACAACTTACTGGTATAAAGGAAGGGAAATATATAATGGAAGTACACCTAATTTGAATAATACTTATATAGATCACAATCCTTTTGTAGGATTCTACTACCATTTTTAATGATCCCACTGGTACTGTCCGTCGTGTCGTACATAAAAGAGGTCAAAAACAGGTGTCATAGAATCAGATTAACAACCTTATCTGAGGATACCATCAAAATAGAAAACTGACGTTAGATTAATAGATACTACCTCGTATACAACCCTCTGTGGAAGAATCATAGGAGACCTGGTCATGCTTCTTTGGGGAATAAATTCTGTATAGGTTTCCGGAGCAAACCTTGGATGTTTAGATACAATCTTCTTCTCTTGGTTTTCATGGGGTAATGCTTACTGTTGTTTTGGTGTTGGTCCTCGACCCCTTAACCCTCGAATCCAAAAGCATGACAACTGAAATGACCTACATTATACATCGGTGCAAGAACAGTGGACGCAGGACTACTTAATTAGGATAGCATGGCCTCATTATGCAGGCGCGGTCATTTTGTCTGACCTCTTGCCCTTCATTAAAAAAAATCATTCTGTCTCCGACTCAACTATTGTATTCAGGAGCTCTAGGAGGGGCTAATATTGCCAGTAATGTGACTTAAACGCAAGACTGTTTGAATTGGTCAGCCATATAGTTGCAAGACTTTAATTATGGGAATGAATTATTCTTGTGGAGTAGAGTGGTGCACTTAAACCAACCTACACATAAAGAAACCCGACCTGTTATTGGCTCTCATATGTACCATAACTTAATCCATTTGGTTTCACTCATATTAACTCATTATCCGCTTGTTCGATTGGTAATTACTCGCATGTTTTGTCAACTTACTAGCTTGATCTGTGCAGATAACCGATTTGTTATATTAATGGTCAACTGCTGTGATTCATTAACAAGCGTAAGTAGTATTTCCATGCTTCAGTGAAGTAGGTTTCACAAACTATTGACTACTAGAGCAAATATCGATCAATGGATGTAAGAACAAGTGAGTTGCCAGTTAACGTATACAAGGACTGACTAGTTGTCTGTATCTAATCCTTCGTCCCGTTTCTTCACAAAACATTTTGCTACGTTTCAAACTATGAACCATCCCTTCCTAAAAAACAGCAAATACAATGTGACAGACACTTACAGTGAGTTTGGGATGAAACTTTTTTTCAGTCCTAAACTTGTTTTAGATTATTCATTTTACGAACACCATATATTTTTGTTGATTGAATGTGAATTGATAATGAATCTAACGATTAGAAAATCCAGCAGTGTTGATCTAACCCAAGATCTGGCTGCAATAGTGCCTTCTTGACATTTCTTAGACCATAGTATCTTCATAATCGAGGGTCCCAGACCCAGTCAGAGCGGAAGTCAGGACTAAAATAATTCGGAACTGTATTCGAGGGGTAGTCGATTTGCGATTAATTATATATGTTAACTTGACTACTTGTTACGAAAGATACATTGCAGGGAGTATCAAATGGCACTGTAGTGCAGATGAGTGACACAGAGCCTTTAACCACGGTGTGTCCAGCACAATTAATAATATCGGCTTAGAAGTCATTGACTCACAGGACTATTTATTTTCGGGATCTAACTGATGTTCAATATTCAACTTATAGTACGGGTACTAGTAGCGCTGAGTTGTGGCAATTAATAATAAAGGGGATCGAAAATGATAGCCTTTAATCAGTTCTCAAAGTTTTTAAGAAGCTAGGAACGATAGATACTGTAGGTAGATAATCCGTCACCAAGATTTGAGGCAAAAGATATTTTAAATACGTAAACACTAACACGAAAGACCGATGTTACAGCAAGAAAATTGTACGGTTATTGAACTAAGTTTACACACATCGACTACGAACATACATATTTCTATTGTTACGATTTAAGCACAAAACAGTCTTCGTACAAACACAAACAAATTCTGCTATTTTGATGGCATCTGACTTTCTGAATTTAAAGTTATCTAGTATACCTAACAAACCTTTTCCTTGTTCACAGTTGAATCATGTGACTATAACTTATCGTCTATTTTCATTACTATCGATTATGATAGGTTCTAACAGTCTACAGTCATGCTCACTTATTCCCCAGACTTCCCCGTACCCACTTTTCCTTGTCTGTGTCATAAATCGAATATGTGAAGTCAGCTTCAGCAAGGTTTGGGTCAAATTCACCTAGTCAAAGTACCCGCCAAAAGTTTGTAGTGGAATGTTGCTACGAAGAGAACTCAATTGGTGAAATAGAAACATTTATTATTGTACTCAATTTTAACGATAATTGTTTTATTGTACTCCTTTTGTTTAACTGTACTAAGAACACCTGCTTGCGCTGTCATCTTCGTTACGTGCTGCTCTTTATGTCGCCCATTTTCTTGTTCATATAATTTCCTTACCCTGGATTTATTTATCACTCATAATGACGGGCTAGTAATTAGTATTTAGTGGTGATCATAGTCGATCTCGACTCGATCACCAATAAAATTGATGAGCTGACGTTTCGTCAGAAAAGTCAGTTATGGTGAGTCTATTATGCATCTTTTTTATCAGGTTGCAATACCATTATCAATGTCCTTTAGCATAAATTATACTTGCGAAACGTTTGGAAATGGTGGATAGCTATAATAATAGACACCGAGGTGCAGCTCATGTTGCTCGTTTATTTTACGTGCACGAGTTTTGCACTAACGCTACGTACTTGGTGGCCACAAATGCCCAAGTTTCTGTTGTATCGTCTGATAGCAGTGAGTCACCAGCTACGATGCTTCGACCACGTGCTGCAATTGGCGTAAGTCATTCCTACCTACGATATACGACAGCTAACGACCAACCTGAATAGTCCATGACAGTACCTATGGACGTTCATCCTTGCTTATATGTTCTCATAGCCGTACTCGGTATCGATTCCATACAGCTCCATGAATCGCCATTTGATCAACATAGGCTGTATTTAATCGATACTTCGTCGAATATCATATCCATGGGCAGATATTTAACGAGTCACTAATGTATTTTTTTGCATTATTATTTATTTCATATTATATTCGATAAATTCCCCAAAGTAACGAAAGCGAGGAGATTCAACTGGTGATTAATTATGTACTAAGCCACATGGTCACCTGCAGCCCCCCAGTCAGGGCAAAACCTCGCCGACTGGAACTGAACAAATCAGTTTTCGCTAAGCGTGAGTATGACAGTTTACTTGCTATATGTACTACTTCGTCTTTCTCACAGTCTTTGAGCTTTCTCTCTCTTCGCAAAAGGAGATGGCATTAGTTGGAGACGACACGGCGATTACAGAGCAGCAACGGCAGATATGCAATGTTCCGCTTTTGAACTTGTATACGGCACGACATTGCATCTGCCCGGCGAAGTTTTCACACCACAGAGCAGCGTTGTTTTGTATCGGATAACGTTCAACAACTATCTGCGTAGATGCGAACATTGCCCTCGGTGTGAACTTTCATTTTGTATCCTGAGCCCACGTTTCCGACCATCGCCCTGTTGGCACTGTTGACTTCAGACAATCTCGATGAAAGCTGTCTGGTCACCCACGCTCTCGTCAATGCACTCAGTCGATGACTGGTTCCGAATATGTCTGGCACGCGTATGGTTCCGTCCTACGTCTGTGGCGTTTTCTGGTCCGAACCCCTACGAAGGCAATCTTTAGACTCTGGATACGAGCCACGCTGGTGTGGCACGTCAACTCGATCAGCGAACCTAGCACGTTACTACCGGTGCAGTTCAACGTAGAAGACTTTTGGTGACAACTCGAGTTTCATCGGTAGCTTCGTGTTCGTCAACACTTCCACCCTACAGTCACACGTTGACCAACCAGCCCCCCCCCCGAACTAAGCCACAACGTGTCGAAAGTACGAACCCTTTCTACTATGGGCTGCTGTAGTGGATTCTTCTATGAAGAGAACTTAATTGATGAAGTGGAGGCATTTATTATTGTACTCGTTTCGTTTAACTGTACCGAAAACGTTTACCTGCGCGTAAGGTTCTTTTTAGCGTTGCTGCCATCTTTCATAAATCGCAGCTCTATGTAACGTCTACTTTCTCCTTCAAATAAATATTGAACCCTGGATTTATTTCTATAATTTGTGATGGGATAGTAATGAATATTTAGTGGTGATCATAGGCAATCTCGACTCCGTCATCACCAAAAACTCATGCCCGTTAGGGGTAGAAGCACAGATTTTTTAGTCCAGGTAAGTTATGGAATCCTGCTACTTTTCTTAAGAAAATCCTTATTTAATCGGCAAGCGATTTTGAGGTATTAGAGACTTGACATCGAACGTGTGAGTGTGCTTATTAGGGATGCAATCATCGGGGTTTGTTTCACATATCAAGTGGATATAGTTAAAAGGTTTCAACAAGGTTCAAAGTGATCAACGGTGTTTCTGACATTTTTTTATAAACACAGACCAAAACAATTCGACTTATTCCCGTTATCTTCCTATAAATCGTGTGGTAATTGTAGTGGTCCAGTAATAGAACTTGATGAATATGTGAGAATACATAGAGAGAATATCATACTAAAACAGATATTCATGCAATTAGCTGAAACGACTGCATACAAACGAGAAAACGGTAAAAAAACAATATTTAACACAAAGTTGTTTGTCGAATGAATGATATTCGTAGGTTCTTTCCAAGTAAAATCTACAAATACACTCTATTAGGTTGTCTAACACCCTGTACAATCGGTACAGACAGAATGATGTGACTCCTTAGCTCATATCGAGGTCATTTCTCGTGGGCAATACTTAAACTGGGATAGGCTGCCCTCATAGTCAGGCAAGTGGCTTGAAATAAGTACTCTAGATAGACAACAGTATATATCAGTACAAACAATTATGTGGCAGAACATGGAACCACGACCTCATAAGCCTGTCCAAGGCATGCAATCGTTTGATGTAAGTTTACCTTGATGAGGGTCCGCAAAATATCACGATTTCATTGAACTTCATGTGGTATGGTTAAACTAGAGCCATGTGGCATTTTATTGACTCTTCAGTTCTACCGTCGTAGTATTTTATCACGAGTCGTCAATGAAGCAGAAATGTGGATGATGTGAGTGATATTTAGTTGAACTACAGAAGTAGTATGTCATCAACCACTTTCTTGTTTGTTTACAATCGACAGTAGTAAACAAAGTTATTTAATTAAAATGTGGTCATATACGAGGTGCTTCACAGAAAGTAAAAGATGTGGTCGCAAAGAACGTTTACATGACAGCATATAATTTACTACTAAATTATGCAGCGCCTGTAGCTAATAAAAAATTAGAAACGAAAATGGATCTTTGAAGTACGGCAAATCATAATGTTTAATATAGTTCGTTTACTTAGAAAAAATTGTAGATTGGTTGTTTACCATTTTAAGGTTAGTGTGCACATTCTGACCTTCAAGGTCGGCATCCTATGTCTTCGGATAAGATAGACGCGTTCCTAAGTCAGTTATCGAGTACAGACGTATCTAAACTTCCAGACCTTATTCAGTCTATCACCGAATGTCCAGGTTTGACTTCTGGTTGAAAATATGCTTTTGTTTTCTTGAGGTTTGTTCGTCTTCGGCGAGTTTCTTGATCATCCGAAAATTAAATCGATCGAGAATGGAGAATATTCTCAGTATTATAATTTGCTGAACCTATTTTGCTACGGAACGTTTGAAACATTATCTAATAACCGATCTGCGTATCCTGACTTGCGACCAACTCAAGTTCGGAAGCTAAAGCAGCTATCTATAATTGACGAAGCTCACAACCAGAAATATATACCGTATGATCTTTTGTATAAGAAGCTTGGTATTACATCTTCAAGAGACCTTGAAGACCTCGTCATAGAACTCTTTTATCTTGAGGCTGTAACAGGCAAGCTTGACCAACAGAAAGCATTGTTGGAGGTCAGCTCTGCTATTGGACGTGATATACGTATTGAACAGGTAAAATAATATTGTATTTCACCACTTAGCAGATAGGTGAACTGCATCAAAAGCTGGACGCATGGGGCATTCGAGTGGAGGCTGTTTTGGCTCATATAGCCAATGAAATAAAGATGGTCAATGATCGGCGACGTGAATCAGAGTTACATCAAAAGGAGATCTTAGAGGCATCTTTGTCTATCAAAGAGGCATTGCGGGGCCAAATGGCGAAATCAGACGTACGTTTACCAGTAGCAATTACAAAAGACATTGAGAGATCTATGACTTGATATACTCCATTGTTTGTTGTATAGTGAATTCAAATAAACCTCTCGGCTATGCTTCATGTGGTTTGCCTGGTCAATATATGATTTTCAGGTCACAATGTATTCAATATTTATAATGTAGTTAAAATCCGTTTAGATATACCATAATCTTAATGTATTTTTATTTTTTTGGGCACTCCAAACCGTTTAATCTACTTAAGGTGCACTCTACTGCAGTATTAACGAAAGACATTCCAGTTCGTAAACTTACTAGCTGCTTCGTAGAGTAGGTAAAAGGTTCATGTATGTAAATAGCTATGTAGGTCGCAATACTTTAGCACTCAGTTTGCATTTTTCTGCAGCCAAAGGCAGGGTAGCTTATATACTAATTCAGCCAACTTGAAAATACTTTTTCCTTACTAAAGTGCTCTATTTAACTATCTCTAGTTCGTTTGCTAGTGTGTTATATTTAGGTGGACGTTATTTTCAGTAAATATTTTTGGAATATGCTAGTGAAACTGTTGATATTCGGGGCTTTTCCAGCCTTATACCCATGGATCCGTTATTTACCTATTCTAGTATTTAGTCTTTGCTGATTATAACTCACTTCTATGAATTGCGGTACTATGATTTCTTGTTCTATTTTACAGGCTCACAGTTTACGGATGGATATGGACGACATACTTATTCATCCAGATTTATTAGGGAGTCGTGTAGAAGCATCTCGTCAAAGTTCAAGCAATACTGAAAGTGTCGGGGATCGTGATGTCCGCAGTCGAATAACTGTCTTTAAAAATCTTCGGCATGGTAAATCTTCCAAACAACAGTAGCGCTCAACAGCTCAGTATAAGTGTGATTTGTCATCCGGTGTACAATTTTATAAATGATTATAACTCCTAAAGTGCTGCATTTTACCTCCAATTTTTCGCAATATCTGCGTTTGCAATACAAAGCAATCAACTTATAAATTTTTCATGAAGCACATTGTTGAAAACAAAACCAAAATATTACATTGTTTATCATTTTCGTACTAATTTAATCCTTCGTCAGCCAGTCTGCTACAACGTAAAACTTGGTACATACGTACGTCAGTCCAAGCCGCTATGTTGTATTAGCACAGAGAGATGGCAGCCGCCACCTCGAACTTTTTAGCACGCTTCGATCATCTAGTTTCTAGATCGTTGCGCAAGCTCTGCTCTATTTGATTACTTAACTGTATTCCATTATCTTCAAAGCGGTGACTACTTGGAGTAGACCGACGTTCCTCAACGAGTTGTAAGTAACCTGTAGAAACTCAGTGCTTAAAAGTGTGACGCTTCGTGAAGCCGCAAGCGATTTTAGTCCCCATTTTCGTGGTGTCGTGCAATTGCAGCCAGTGCTCATTTCTACCCTCTGCTGAACCTAGCTCGGTTTGATATTTAGTTGCAACAATAGCTACAGCCAATTTATTAGCATCGATCCATTTATGACGATGAATTTGCTGGTCATTGAAACGTAAGAATAGCGCAAAAAGGGGATGATCTGAGTCCAGATAAGTACTCCAAAAAGAAAGGACGTCTTGTACACAACCACGACATCAGCAGCTAATCGCGATATGACCGATCTTAGTTCAAGCTTGAGGTGTAGGGAGAGGACGCCAGGTAGCACATCGGTAATGACTATGCCGATAGTTTTGACGCAATGAAAAATGAAAACAAATTTGAACAAACAGTTGAGGGCATTATTTGCGAAAATGAGGATTAAAGCGTGGATAGTTTTCCTAGTAATAGTCGTTACTTAGTTTGTGTGGGCTATGATACTGCCTGGGTGCCCAAGCTGAAACGATTGGTTTCCTTAAAGGGTCACTCCCCGAGCCTCTGGGTAAGATGCCTGGTTTCCAAGATGAGCGACGTCGAGAGTTGCAATTTAATGGTATCCGGTGAGCAACAGTGGGTCCACGCGCCATTCATTCCATCAGGATACTGAAGCTCATGTACACCATTGGTTTGGAGTCAGAGGTAGTCCCTAGGTGGATCCTCTGCACCAACCAATCCGGTCGAATCGCCGGACATTCTTTTCGTCCTTTCAGTTTTGTAAACAACACCCCCTCCACAAGGCAGTTAGTAAGACTTTCCTGACATTGGTTATATACGCATAACATATTAGAGCATCTATAGCGGAAACAGGATTTCCCCACTTTCGGCCGCACCAGGGCATTTGGGGGCTTGAGATTAACATGGGGGTACGTATTAATCTTGGATTCTAGCTGTTTCATCCATGAGCCCAGGCATAATTGTACCGGGTCTTACGTTGTCTATGACTAACTTTGATTTCATGATCATCTTGACTGTTTAGTTTTATAACTAATAACATATTAGATTTTATTTTTAATTTGAGGTTTAATCAATATCCTTCACATAGCTGGAGAGTGATGTAAGATAAAACTGGTCTTAATTCAAATTGAGTTGGATATGTGGATAACCAGTCAGTACTAGTCTCATGTAAGTTATTGGAGCATATGACACTTGACTGACTATATCTAATCAGAACATGGTTAAAAGTTTCGTTTGTTTTTGAAAATATATTAAAATTTAGGATATATGCTTAGATCCTCTTGATGATGCAACCAATTGTAGAATAAATATTGATCTTTATGATCCCTTGAAATTATTTTCTTAAAGCCATTTTATAGTCGTAAATAGATTTTTGGTCTATCTTGCATTTGTTCAATATTGTTTGTGGGAATTCCTGTTTCTGATTCTACAGGTATCACTAGTCTTGATACAAATACATAGCAGTGACTTGTCATGCGTGCTGTAATCACTGTGGCTAAAGCTAGTGTCCTAGTCATCCATTGAGTTATCTAAGACCAGATGGAAGATCAGCTTTCGGCAAAATTTTAAAGTCAATATTATCCGCAATAGATTAACAGTCCATCTCTAATTAAAAGCACATTAATATTTTCCTTGCCACGTGCTGAAAAGTGGATTTTCTACTTTGTAGATATTTCTAACTTGTTTCACCACATCTCGTAGTTTTATCTTCTAGTTAAAAATATGTTGACATTTAAAATTTAGAAGAGAATTCTTGTGTGTCACCCACACATAACTTTTTGCATTCCATTCAGGAACTTTAGAGGGGGTACGATTTTATTCAACCGAAAGATCACAGATTACCTTTTGGTATCGATCAGTGATTCTACCAAATTGTTTAAATGATAGCAACTGCAGAGGGAGGAATGTAGACGCTTGATCTAGTGGTTGGAAGTTGAATGCAAATGATATTCGTATTAATGTTAATATATATACTGTATTTCTCGAGTGGTTCATTAAATTCTTTATTTTCCTTCGTGATATAACTAATAGACAATTTCTTGCTGTTTCTTTCTATATGTTGTCCAATTAGCTTTTGTGATGACAATGAAGATGTTATCTGGAGGGGGAAGCTCTTACAGTTAGAATAATTTTAGCAGCCAAATAGAAATACTTTGTCGAGACCATAGGTTCTGCAAATATGATAGTTTATCGCTGATTTATCCATTGACTTAAAGTTTATTTCGGCCAAACTTTCTGGTGAGAAGCCGTGACCAGTGGAGGTAGTTACCTACTGAAGACAATGGAAGATGGTCGTTTGATGTTATGGATTGATTGGAGTTAGACGTTAACACCGTTAGGCCCTAACTCATTGATCTAGAGTTTAAGCATTCGTGCACTAAAAGGAGTGTTCTGGGTTCGATTCCCTCATGTGGTCATGGACACTCATTTCTGAAAGGTCCCATATTAGGACGAAATATCCGTTCAGTGCTTTCAGGTTTTCAATAGCTGTCTAACTTAGATCGGTTCCTGATTTCAATTTAACTTTCTATTCATCTGATTCGTTAGTAGGTGAGGGTAAAAATAATGTTATTAGTTTACTGATTACCTTAGATGTTGCTATGTTTACTTGTAATCACTTATTCTGGTTGTATAGAATAAAAGTGTTATTTTTTTGCACTACTACACACACTCAGGAAAATATGCGTATCTCATTCAGTAAACGCTTTTTAACATACAGTTAATTTTTACATACTTTTATCGGTTTCAAATAAACATGAAATAAAGAAATATAACAGAAAAGGATGAATATTGTTTATTAATACTAATCTACTGCTACTTTATGTTTATCTGGCTTCAGTTCATAAACATATATACTTGCAACTAATCATTATAACCTTGGTAGCGAGAACAAAGGATATATATATATATATATATATATATATATATATATATACATATAATTCGACATGTGTTACGTATGGTTAACCACCGACTGCCGCGACGAACTGTTTTGTGGTGAAGGAGTAGGTTGGAAGAGAGCTAGGGGCGGCCAAACCAAAACATGGCAAAAATCCATGAAGTCACTGATAAGTGGACTGAGTCATGTTGGTAGATGTAGGCTATCTGGTTGGGGTCTGCGAGACGAAAGTCACCAATGGTTAGAGACCTTGAACGACATGGCTCAGAATCGTTTGCAATGGCGCAGGTGCATCCGCTGTTTGTGTTCTCTCTAATTCTAACCTGAATTCCCCATAATCTCTACCTTTCTCCTTCTAAATTTATCTCACTGAATTACACTTTTTTAATCATATCTTTGCTCATTAATCTTCTCCATTGCTGCTAATAATTCTACTATCGCTATCACTCTTGGATTTGAACTGACAGTTGCGTCTCTGTGCTGACGTGGTATGGCAACGTGAACTATGTACTTATGTACGAAGCTCTGTGTTGTATCTGTCTGTCTGTCTACATATGTAATTCAGTGGTCACAATACAGGAAAACACTGGCAGTACTACAGTTAAAATGAATGATATCAAATATGATAAGATGTTAGACTGTTTAAAAATACAAACATGATTGCAAAAAGCATGACAGTTTCATAGGTCTTTGGATGAAAGCCCAGTTAATCCAGAATTAAAACATAATATTTCTAAGTTAACGCCACTGTGAATAGCTAGTCATTGTGGCTTTTATGATGCTGTTGACATGACTTCGATAGCACTGTGATTACTTTGCAATCTTAAATGACTTGAATAGCTGATCCAATATTTATCGGGTCAGGTAAAATGAAGTGTCAAGTGGGAAGATATATGGCATTGAATGTTTTAGTATATCTATAAATCTGGAAGCATAAGCCAAACATGAGAATCAATAGACAGATAAACGGACAAACAAATACATTATTAAGGGATTAAGTTAGACGTTCACTTGTACACAGAATAAAGCTTCTACACTATTAATAGTTATTTTACAGATGACTCCTATAAATGAAATTTATGCACTGAATCTAAGCTGAATACAGTTTGGATGATAAAAAGTGAATGAGACTGCCACTGACACCGATTTTGAGGTGATTGAGTTCTTTAACCGTAGGTTACGATTATTAGTGGAGCTCTATATCACCTGACATTTTGTATCTGTAAGTAAAATTTATGTGTATCTTTGTCAGAGTAATAAAATCGAATTCATAAATTTTTTTTATCTTCAATGGTGAATGATAAACAGGAAAGACAAAACACATGTATCATCGCTTTTAATAACGAATATATATTGTTATGTTCAATATTCTTATTCAATAAGTTATTGATATACACACTATGAATATTGATAAAATGATATTCTGTACAAAAAAGAATAATCTAATAGAGTTAATAGATAATTAATTATAAATACAAATAGAAACAAGTCTTATTTTTTGTTTAAAATTAATCAAAGAAAACAAACAAATGAAAGTTTTCTCTATTACAATTGGTGAGTTTTTCCTGATTATTTTTTCAATTTTTTTGATGGAAGGCAAAATAAGGACAGTGATTCAGTTTGATTTTTTTTCGAATCCCGTTTTACAGATTCCCATATTTTAAACTTGTGGAATATTAGCTGAAATAAACAGTTTAAACAGAAATTAATGCAAACAACTATGGTTTATATATCATATTATTGTTCTTTAGTTGATAATAATGACTGTTGTGATTACTAATTAATTGACTATTACATCGATTTGAGATTTACATTTACTTTTTTGTTAACTATCGATCAACAAAAAATATTCATGAGTAGTATTGTGGTGCGAGCTACTTATAAGTAGTGTATGACGTGAGCGTCAACGTAATGTCTGGCAGCGGGAGATGGTAGAAGATCAAGAAAGGAAGAGTGGGAACACATGGAATTTGTATGAAACGCATGAATAGTGACAATGGATTGATGTTTGGCAACAGGAACAGTCCAGTTCGCTAGAATGAACTGATATTTTGCAAATGAACAATTTACGATATGGTTTTCCTATTTTACTGAGTAACTCTGTAATTTTCGTTAAATACAATTCGGTTGCCCTCACCTGAGTTCTCCTTCACTACAGTATCATTAGCACTAAGTATCAAAATCTTTGTGTTGATTGATAAAGCTACAGCTAAAATAAATATCAAAGTGACAAAATATTCAATGTGAAAACAAAAGTAGTTGTGGACAATAAAACCTACGAGGGCAATCAGTCACTTTCAAAGTCATCAACCAAACAGCCAACAGTAATGTTCCACTTAAATTTTCAGTTGTGATTTTAGATTTACTCTTCATATTTGATTTTCATAAAGAAGCGAGTTATCTTAACCCGTTGTGTAATCAACCTCGTATTTTCTGGGTGCTTGTAGAATACATTCTCTACGCCTTATCAAGACCTCTTGCTTTTGCTAATAGGGCACGGGAAAACGGATTAGAATAGCCTATCGTGTCACTTAGTCATTGTTATTCGTTCCGTTTACCGAGTAAGGTGAACTCGTAATAGTTTTGAGAGTATTATTAAGTTACAATACTTCCTGGTAAAATGACGGAAATAGAAATTAACAATATCAGAAGGAATAGAAAGACGTTTGTATAAAATGTAGTGGGGCGTTAAGTGCGAAAAGTGTGCTTCAGAAAGAATGTATGAAATATAGGAATAAAGATGTTTAGCCACATTATCTAAGGTCTCGAACCATAGACTACGATTATCGTGGAGATGCAAACTAGAAAGTCTGCCCCTCTCGATATGGTTCAGATTGACAGTCAGTAAATCCATTTTTGTTGTCATGTTCTGTTTTCCCTTTACTGTCTGCTAACCGAATACTATGGTAATTAGCACAGATCATCAACTTGAGATGATTTTACTTAGTGGGACTTTTTTACTTGCTTCATGATCACTAAACTCGAGGACTGTACTCTTAACATACAGTGTTAGCATCTACATAAGAGCTATTACTAAATATTGTGGTCTGATTGGAGCCCAGCTCAGTGGTCTTGGGACCAAGTATTCATGGGACTTATCACCGGGACCGTAAATACGTAATGCTTAGAAGTCCCATACTAGGGCAAAACGGCCGTCCAGTGCTTCCAAATTTTCAATGGTTGTGCTTTCAATGAAGTCCAACAATTTTCACAACCTCATACAGACTAAATTTAATTTTTATCAATAGAATAATATCTGTCATTCTTGAATCAATAGTTTCTATATATGACGAAGCAGATGTGATATTCTAAATTTGGGAATAAGTATAGCCTACTTACCAACATATGAAAATTGTTTTCGCACATCACACGCTTCATTCTACAGTTAATAAGTAAAAGGAGAAATCAAAGTTAGTGAAAGTAATAAAATGTATACATTTGAAGAGAATGATAATAAAATATTACTAAAGGGTTGTAGAGATTGTTGGTTTTCATTGAAATCATCTATTGATCAGTGTCAGGCTACCATTGAAAACTTAGAAGCACTGGAAATCCTTTCCATCCCAGTACGAAACTCATTAGCAACACACATCTACGAGTACTAACGCGGGGATCGAACTCAGAATCGTTCTTAACCTCTAGATCATTGATTTGGGGTGCAGTGGTGTCAATGTCGAACTTCAATTAATTCACTTGAAAGTTAAACATTCGTGCGTAAAAAGTTGGTCATGGATTTGATTTGGGTGTGCACTTCTGAGGACAAAACGGCTATGAAGTGCTCCAGGTTTTTAATGGTTGTCGGTTCATGATTTCAATAATGATGAAATCACCGATCCATAGCCTTGTATTAACAGAAGGAGAACAATTGTAACATCGATTCAGTAAATATAAAGGTCCAATGTGCTCGAATACATTATTTTACTGGGAGGGATTTTATTTTTGAAGATTTATGATGCTACCCAACTCGGTTATGATGACTTAAGTATATAAATCATGATTGATAATTAGTTGACTATCTAAGGTATTCATAAATGTATGTAGGGGAAGACGAAAACAAACGAAAATCCCTCTGTTAGTGTTATCTTTAACTTTCATCACGTTAAAGTGTAATGGTCTATAATGTATAACCTAAAAGTACCTATAATGTAAAATATTATTACGGATGGGTAGTGAACACTGCAACTATTTACATTTATTTGTTTAGAAATTCCGGTAATGTATTTCCTCAACATTTCCAGTAAATCTAATTCTTATTTGATGATTAAAATTTATTAGCTGACACGATGGTGTTATTTAGCATATAATATTTTGAGTGCAACGCTCATATTATATTTGCTATTAAGAATACTTGACATAAGAAAATTTAATGAAAAATTTCAAATTAAAGTGATCTATTTTGAAAATCATCTACATAGATTAGTGATTCAGAGATTAGATAGAATTGGTCAGTAATAACAGGTTGAATTAACAAACGTAGACATTGAAGTAAATAAAATAATTAAACTATTAAAAATATTGGGATGAATTAATCGTTTTCTTGTAGTCAGGACAAAACACAATTAAATTAAACCACTAATTTGAAATTCTGGAAAAAAAAATGATGTGATCTAGTTTAAACACGGTGTATAAATGAAAAAAAGACTTTAAGAATATGAGATAAGAAGGAAGATTTGTTGTCTGGGCAACACTTGCTAACATTTTTTAAGTGAAAAAGAAACAAGGAATAAAAATCTTTGCTAAGTTGATTTTTCATTACAAAAGTTAAGTAAGATTAAGTATAAGATAAATCATTAGATTCTTTTGTAAGTCATTAGCATGTGATTCACTTATAAATTTAAAAGATGAAGGATTGATTGCAATGTTTCGGTAGTTCAGTTGATCTCCAAGAAACTGCTGACGGAATCGAAGATAGATAATATCAGATTACAGCAGATATATGAGTAGTCCTTGTATATTTAGGGATATTTTGTCAGCCTCATGTAATTTTATCAATATGAGCAATGTTAAGTTTTAGACCGAGTAACAAGTAGTCTAGTTGTGAAAAAGTTTAATGATTAATCTTACTCTTTAAGATGACCTTCAGATGTGATTTATGCATTAAAATGATATATTTCTTACTTAAAATATTATTTCTGAACTCATTTTTGGTTGCTTGATAGAAGCAAAAACCATAGATCTATCCACTTCATGCAATTCTAAAAAAGCTCAGAACTATTACTTACTGACCTTTGTCTTGTCATTTTTATAGTAATTATGGCTTAAGAAATAGTAAATATCTGGACCGTATCTTCAACTAATATCTAACTGACGTATATTCCTAGAAGTAACTTGAAAATAATCGATTGTTCTTGTATCGTTACAAAACGCAAATTTAGTGAAACTATTTGGTTTACATACACTGTGGACTTTTAATTCCTTGAATCTGTGATTATGTTTATTATTTTTTGGAAAATTCTAAACCGTTGTGATTCAATGCTTGAAAATTATTGCATTGTTCATCTCATCAATCGAACACTTCCAACATTGTATGCAAGTGCTTATAACTCTTGATAATTAGGAAACATTTATGATACACAAACATTTAGGATTATATTTTGTTTATTAGTTAAATAAATATCCAGGTTACTAATCACTCAGTGAAATTCAGATATCTTCAGAGGCTACATTTTAAATGCATAAATTGATTATCCTATTTATTCTATATTGACTAGTCAAGTGCAGAGTTGTTATGCTATTGTAGTAGTCCTAACTTAAAGATTGTGTTTAGTGAGAAGCAGTGTCGACTAAGTCAGGTTAATTCTGAGAGCTTACTAACAAACATAAAATAGCTGAACACATACGATAATTTTTGCTGAAAGGTTTGATATTTCTAAAAATGATGACGACAGCTTCAACTGATACAAAGTATAACAAATTTGGCATTCTATGAGGAATATTACTTTCTGTTTCGCATGGAGACGGTTAGCATAGACCTGTTATGTGAGTAGTTTTTGCTACTCGCTCTCACAATTCGCTTAATTTTTATAATCACTGTTATTGACTGGAAAATTGTCGATTATATTTAACCCTCTACATGACATACTGATTATCACTTATAAAAACACTGCTGTCCAAATACTCATCGTTCTCATTTAATTCACTTCCAATTTAACAGAGCTCTAATAGGGCTGCTGTATACATTTGAAGATCACAGTGGTATCCTCATTACTCATTCGTTTTTGATTTACATATTCTCGGATTATATACGTCGTATTTGGAATTACTGATTACTTATTAGAATAAGGGATTATGATACCAAAACCCGATCACGCTTACAACTAAAAATTTAAACAGTGGCCAATATATATGTTTTTGTATATTATTAATTGCCTCTACACTTTTCGAAATAGTTTTCTCACTATTTCGGCATTTGCATTTCGGTCGACTACAACTGGGTGCATAACTGTTAGTCATGTCATAAACTGATAAGCTATGGTTTCGGACCTTCATTTTAAACTCT
Organism: Schistosoma turkestanicum; assembly: GCA_944470395.2. Lineage (NCBI taxonomy): Eukaryota > Metazoa > Platyhelminthes > Trematoda > Strigeidida > Schistosomatidae > Schistosoma > Schistosoma turkestanicum. The sequence continues at coordinate 53,893,733 of OX103971.1, forward strand.
AAGAGATTTCAGTCAAGAATAAGATTATACTTCGTAGCTGTTGTTTGAATTGGTCAAGCCGGTTATGAAATATTGTCAAATAAAAAGAAATCTTACCGAACTACGAAAATTGATATTCGTACGAACTGATCGGTTATTAATAGATTGTGTTGGTCGAAAATTGTCAGCCATCGATCCTGACCATAATGTATTAGCTACTCGCAATCGCCGAAGTGTTTTTAACTACAGGAAAAAAATCGTACAAAAAAGCGGAAAAAAGTCAAGTGTATTAATATTCAGGAAGACTTTTTAACTTCAAGTTATTTAATTTTTGGCCGAAAAATTATTCATTTATTTACTATAATAAGGTTTGACAAAAATCAAACTATTACTTAAGAATTTCACCTAGAACAAAAAATCTACTATAACAGACATTTTTCATCAGGATGAATATTTGTAGAGTAGGGGATCAAATATATGGAAGGTAATTAATTCTTCCGTATATTTTTCTCAGCATGGACTAATGTCGATCAGAAAACCATCAAAAAACTAGGACACACCGAATTATTGTTTGAGGCTCACTTGTTGGACTTATTCATGATAAATATTGATTAATTTAAAAGCTGCTAAGTGAATGATAAACACCACCGTACTACTCGATTTTTGTCCATTTTCATCACTCAAGGTCAAAACCGTTTTATCATATTGAGTTGATTTGAGTCTGTTAGTCATCATTTTGAAATGTTGTATATGGTTGTAACTGAATTAGAAAATATAATCAGATACATCAAGTAATTTTCAAATGACACTGTTTGTCATTACAAATGATTTTGATAAGTGGCTGATACTCTGTTTGTATGACATTTGTTAAATAAAGTACATATGAAGAGAAAATGATATTTTTGACACAGTTGACTAGTATGAATGATCGTCCAGACAGGAGCTGTCAAAAAATAAATTAAATCTATCTAGTTTCACCAATGACTTTCTCTCTCTATCTAAATGAATTGTATATGAAAGTTGATGAAAAGCTTAAAACATTTGGAGATCACAGTCAGTACAATGGTGTAACACTAGAGGTTAATCATGATTAGATTTTTTTGATTTGGGTACTACGTTTGAAACTTCATGGCTAAGTGAATTTTTCAAAGCTGTAAACATTTGTATTAGTCTTATCATCCACAAAACTTTTTCATGACTGCAGTTAACTAAAATATTATAAGGCCAATGATTACTTCTTATAATTAGATAAACAATATACACGTAACATCTTCCATCTGATTATGGTCTATCCAAAATAGGCGATATCAAGCTAATATCGTAGTTACAGTCATTTCTTAGAAAGCTTTTCTTAAAAACAAACCGTAAGCATTTAAGAAACCATTAAAACAAACTGATAACAGTTAATGTTGAATAATGAATGACCTTATGTTGTTTTGTTTTTAATGTTAAATCAATTCGAAGTCAAATTAATTGACATCAAGGCATAATTCGCTTGATTTAGTTGGTTGAATAGGTTGAACAAAGAAGGCTTTGATCAGTTTCTTGGCATTTATTGAAGTTAAATAACAAAATATACTTACATAATTGAAAAAAACTAAAATCCTCTTGGAAATGTAAAACATGTCATGTGGTTTGATAGTTGTTAACAGATGAAAACTAATTCAACCGAAACTAACTCACAAGATAATCCTAGTTAGACAGAAACTGACGAAATTTGTTTTTTTTTCTTGAAAGAACGTCTGAATTAGCTTTTTTTGGTATTTCCTATTCTGCTTTTATCTACATCTCTAGCCAATCATTTGATTAAGAATCGTCAAATAAGTGAATAAATAATGTATGCCTTTTGTTATACTGAATGCATAAAAACAGAAGAATCATTTTTCTTTTTTAAGAATGAAAAAAGGAAATCACAGAAAGGAAATGATTGCGAATGAACAGTTTTTTGTTTTGAGAAATTAAATAAAAACACAAATATTTTATGATTTAACCTGATGTGTACCCTTCTTCGTCAAATGTTTCGTTGAGGTTTTCAATAGTGTAAAATTGGTAAATTTAGTTTGAGGTTTCTTGATCGTTTAAAAGGAACATTTATGAGTAAAAGGTAAATTTAATCGTGGTTGAACAAACTATTCTCTTCAAAGAAAAAAAGATAAATATATAATAATAATCATTAACAATGATTAAATTGACATGTACGAGTGGAAAACTTTTTCTCCTATATGAAAATTAGAAAAAAAACCATCCAACACTTATAAAATTTTACATATACCTAGAGAGAAATAGTCTCTCACTTATAATTAATCCTCTTATTAAGTTATAATAAGTGTATGACTTAAAGAAAGGAAGTGGATAGTCATTTGTTATTAAAAATAACAAGGTTGGTGATAAGTAGTAGTATTTATGGTAGAAGTTGAGCTTGTAAGAATAATTGCCTTTTGTCAAGTGTTTTCTTTTTCGAAACAAAATGAAACAAAACTAAGAGGTGTTAGTGGTTATTTAATGTGACATTGCTATTTTTACAGTGATTTTTTAAAAAAATTCGATGTCGTTTCTTGTTTTTAAACAAGTATTACGTTTTCTTTTGAAAGTTTAAGTAGAATTTCAATGGTAAAACTTAGTGCGTAATTCATAATTCTTTGTCAGTGTATACAGAAATAGATTAAAAGCGTTCCCTGGTCAAACAAAGTTTATTTACAAAAAAACAACTGAAATATTTCTTTAATTTACTATTCTAGAAAGATTTTGAAGTAAATAAAATAATCACAATTTATTTAAAATATATCTTAGTCAGGTTTAATAAGTTTATTTTAATAAAACAAATTTTAATACACTTTTAATATTTATAATTTAATAAATAATGTTAGATTGCTGACTGTTTCAAAGAATATAGTTTCAAGAGGTGTGAAGATGTTTCAGTGAAGAATTCTTCCTTTTCGATGGTCTGGCGTTTTCTGAAGTTGAACAATCGTATTGATAGGTAATTTTATTATTGGGATTTTCCAACCTCTTTTGATAATGGGCTAACAGTTGTATTAAACATACTTTTTTTCTTAGATAGGAGGAGATTTTTACACTGATGGTTTTTAACTTAAAATGTTTGAATTTATTAAAGCAAACATTGAAGTATCTAAGTAGTGATACGAAGTGCTATAAATATGTTGTCAAAATCAACTATGGGTTAAGTATTAAGTCAGCTTTATAAATCCTGAGTGCTGAAAAATCTTTTGCAGACAAATATTACTGAAAGATATTCATTTTGATCTAAAAATGTCATTAATCAGTTAAGAGTTACATGGACTGTGAATTGCCAAGTTGTTTTTTGATGACTAAGCGAATCAATATATCTCAAATATCTTCCACATTAATGCTCCGGTAGTTGGTGACATTTTACATCAAGATTTACATTAGATTATTTTTCGTTGGGTAACTTTTAAAACAAATACGGTTCATAGCATAGGCAGATCGTCGAAAGATGAGCAGCTATAATTAGAGTCGTTTATATGCCCATAAATGCTCTCCAGTCAACTTGTCTAGAAAGCTAATGAAAAGTACTTTGATAATCTTGCTGACTTCCTTTACGATTTTATGTAATACAAGCAGGGTTTTTCTCAAAGTCCTGGCAGATATTAGATGAAGGATAATAAGGAAATATAAATAGTGTACGAAAATTGTTGGATCGTAGAATTATGTGGTGCCAAAACAAAATTTTCTGTTTAACTTAATATTCATTGTATATTGCACAATATTATTAAACAAGAAAAAGAACTAGGTGAGAAATGTACATCAACGTGTATATAATGCGTGTTAGAATTTTTGTGACATTATCAATGTTACATGAGCTAACGCAATTTAATTAGTTTTCTTTCATATTTCGGATGTTAATTAACTTCGTTTTGAGGTGATTTAACCTAATAGTATTCAAGAGAGATTAAAAATTCGAGTTTGCTAGCAGTTCATCCATTTTAAAAACGATTTGAAATGAGCATAAATGAAGTATGGACGATATAAAATATTTAATTGTTCATCAAAATTAAATATTTTACTTATTTAGTCATTATATTTGCGTGATCTTCAAGCAGTCTAGTCCTTTGATGCTGACCAAATTCTTTCGATCAAGTTACATTATGTGATCACAATATATGGACGTAGGTTTCATACTAGTTAGCTCAAGCCATCAAGGTAAACCTACAGATCCGAAGGATATGATATTCTCTGTAGGATCGGTACTCGTACCATTCAGATTAACTATCTGAGGCATTACCGCCTGGTCTCAGCTGACCTCATGAATGCTGGATATATTCGATTGCTGATTAGGAGGTGACCAATAACATGTTTATCAGATCTTTTATTGCTGAGGGAATTCTGTTCACTGGGTCTCAGACTGTGAGGTTGAGTTACAAGGGTTATAATCCTTTAAAGAATATTAATTTCTTGCAAGTACGAGTTGATGACGAATGCCAGTAACTGGGGAGCTTATATTTTTCTGACTACCTCTAAATACCTAACATCTATCTGATAATCGTCATTTTCATTAACTATTCCAAATTTATGCCTAATGCTAACTCACTACCATCTTATTGGTTTCTACCTTGTTTCCAATTCTGATACATAATGATGAATGTAAAGATATAGTGAAAAAGAACTATTTTATTCGCTTAACTTCTTTTTCTAAAAAAAAATAATTTTGGCAGAAGAGAGCGAGTCATCCGGAAGAGCAATGTTAACTTTTTAACGATTTTTGTTGGGTTTTCCTTTTACTGATAAAATATCTTATATTTGGTTAGTTTTTTTTCTCGCATACACTAGGGAAAATCACTTATTACATAAATGATCTGATCTCAAAAGAAACGAGTTTCACTCATTCTTACTTCAATAATAATAATAATAATAATAATAATAATAATAATAATAATGATAATAATAATAGTAAATTTTGTACTGAGGTTAATAAAATTCAAACCGTAACAAGACTGAATAGAGCTAGAGTAATAAGATCCCCTGTTCTTACATACTGATTATAAATAACTTGAAATCTATATAAAGTGCCTTTGTATGTATCAATGAAAAAATTTCTATCGGAAAATTAGTAAAATAATCAAAATGTTGAACGCGAACAAAAATAAAACAATTATTAAAATTAAACAAGAAAGATAACACCACAGTCGTTGCTCTTTTTCATGGTGATCCTGAAGAAGGAGGATCTTTGAAGAAGTCAATTTGGAATTTTCAGATTATTGTTTTGCGTTTCTGTAGTCAATTTAAAGCCAACTTTCGACATATAATGAAAGAAACTGAAGATAACCCAGTTTTCTCAACAGGGATCTACAGAAACATTCCTTTTATAAACTTTTTTTCTTTTCAGGTGATTCTTCTGAATCATTTCTGTTTTTGCCATAATAAGAAGTTAGCAACTTATCATAAAAAGCAAGTTATTATCTGGTGCAAATTTATTGATTTATAGGTTTGTTGAAGCAACTTACGGATGAGTAGAATGGAAGTTTCATTAAGACTGTTGAAACAACAGGTAATCCAGATAGTTAAGCTTGCTAAAGATGACTTTTAGTGAGTAGAACTAGATTATTTATTTACTATAGGCTTCAAAAATATAATAAATTCAGTTCCTTCTTTTAAGGCAGCCGCCACCTTAAGGTTTCTAGTTTTGTGAAAGCTTCAACCAAATCTTACAACAAATCGTCTCTTCGCTAAGTTGCTTTATATAACAATATATAATAGTTACACGCTTAATGAAATAAATGAATTTTAATGCTTCTATGAATATTTTGGTTTGAATGGTAGCAAGAGTTAATCTTATTTATATTTCGAGATTTTAAAATACACTTAGCACTTCTTTGTGATTTCCACTAAGTTAAACTGTTTTCTAACAATCTTGTTTGAAAATAGTTTGAAAGTGAAAATTTTGCTGAGAATATAAGAAGATTGATTCGATGCTCAACATCCTTTAGTTACTCATTCATAAATTCGACTAATTTCCTGTTTAAAGTTTGCCAACATTTTGTGCTTTGACTAACAATTATCTTCATTTATTTTTCCTTTAGTTCCTGTCATGTTCATTCTTTCAACCTCACACAAACAAAACTCTAACTTATTGTATATTAATGGCAGTCATTCCTACATAGATGTTCCATTGCTTTTGAAAGTGCACAAATGTGTCCTATCAAACTCATAAAAGTAAATTTATTTATGGGAAATGATTTTATGCCACTTTCTTCTTAGTGTTTTATTCAATTTCGCCAATATTTTAGAAGTTTCTCATAATGTATTCACTAATATTACATACCATTTTACAATTATTTATTTTAATAATTCGGTAGAAATTACTTCAGCTACAAAATTATGAAGTTGAAAAAAATCGCTATTTAGCGTATATCGTCAGTTTGCATGACATATACATAAGAATGTAGCTGGTCGATATTAAGTAGGAAAAAAATTATCAAACGTAAATGGGGCATTCGCTTTTGACAAAACCATGAACAGAGTTTCGTCGGCAGAAATTAGTTTGTTTGAGTGGATGGAAAAATGAATGATGATCTTTTTTCTCCTATAAGATAATCTACTCAAAGTTTAAAAATAATTTAAATATTAATGTAATTTCTACTATCAGTAAACTAAGGAAATTTTAAAGAAGTTAATATTGTTCGTTTTGTGTTCATTTTGAAAAAAGAAACATCATGAATGTTTTCATTATCTAAAGGTTTAATTCTTAAGTCTACATTTATCATTTAATATAAAATATAGAAAAAGACGTTTACTTTATAAATGTTGTATTCCTAATTTAGCCAGCAACCTGCTCATTTATAATGTAAAGCGGCTGAGTTAAATTTCAAATTGACCGTGTGTTGCATTGAGAGAATCATTTTGATGCTTTAACTGTCAAAGAGTTGGATAGAGCTCACAATTTTAATCGATATGCATCGGGTTAGTTCTTTTGAGCTTGTACATCAAAAGTGGTGCTTACCACTTATCACTATCTCGAGTTATAAAAGAATAATTCTAGGCATCGTTAGTTTCAGTGGATGTTTGCAAGCGGTGGTTTGAAATTCTTATTCCTAGCTAGCATTCCTCAATAGCATGGAAACATTAAGACCATATCATCCAAATCGTAACTGACTTTCAGTAAAACCGGATTAAATACCTTAATCATCCTAGTGGCTATGTATATGATCCTTAGGTTGATGAAGTATATTGTGATGTCGAGAATCCTTGATTAATGGATTCACTGCATATTTGGTTGATAAAATTCAGTTAAATATAAAGATCAGACTATACAATGATAGTAATTAACATACAAGTCAGTAAAGAAAGACTTTGAATAAAGTTGAAAAAAATTTCTAAGAAACTTTGAATTTTTAGTGTATTAGTTAAAATGTTTTTTATATTAGTCGGGAAAACGTGTTTATGATTACCAGAAAATAAATATTTTATCCTTGTGCAACCCGACAGATTATTTACTTATGAAAGTTGAAACAATCAGAGAAAATAGTACATAATGAATTGTTTGTAGTTAAGGAGAAATCTTCTTATGATATAATCCCATTTAATTCTGCAGTTCATGTTTCAACCGATTTAATATATTTATTAAAATGACTAGAAAAAGTATGTGGATTTCTTTTGATGATGATTAGGAATTATTTCAGGAACTTACTTCTGTTTCAGTAATCGTTATAGGATGATTCAGTATGATCCAGGTAACTGTTTCATGACATGGAGGAAATGGCAGTGATCCTTCATATGTCATAAATTCATGTGTTGACGTTAGCAGTGAACGTAGTTCAAGACCTTTCAGTTGGAATGTTTCCCCTGTAAAATCATTTTTAAAAAAGAATAGTGTTGAAGAACTATCATAAAGGAATGATGGCATTTAACATAGTAATTATTCGTTTTAAAAAATTGAACAGAGATTTCGACTTGTAGAAGCAAGATAAAATGAAGCAATGTTGAATTAACTCATCAAATCAAACACTATCCCAAAGTTTATATGTCACTGATTTTAAACAATCTTGCAAATCTTTAACTTACACCAATTTTCTACATCTAATCATGAGATCGCTTAGTTTAGTGGTAGACCAAATTTTTAGCCACAACAAATGAGTTTTTTATATCAATGAATCATCTGGTTAAATCAAGTGCTTGGTTTCAATTAAAATTCACTATTAAGAATTTAACTGTATCATAATACGTAATTCTGATGAATTCCGATCATTCTATAAAACTAAAACGTTAAATGAAAACAACAGGTTTCAAATGAAACTATGAGCTAGGCAATTAAGCATTCAATTTTACAGCAACAGAAACATAAAATTTGTTTGATAAATAGTGAACTTCAAAAATTGAGAAGAAGTAGGTATTATGACCAGTAATGTTTAAAAATATGTATATAACACTGTTGAGAATGATGAATATTAGGCTCTTGCACAAAGTAAGTTTGTTTCAAATGATAGGATTTATGTTACTGAATATTAGCGGGTGTAAAAAAGATTTTTTGAAAAGCGTTTTTGACCAAATGAATGATTCTTATCAATCAAACTCCATTCTAGTTTGGATTGTTCTTTAATTGGTAAATAGCGCCATTAAAATACTGGAAACTCTACAAACTTCATCTTTAATAATACCTTATTTAAAAAAAACTGTTTCTATCAATTACGTTTCTTCGTTTAGGGAAAAATGGCTAAAGTGTAGTTGATAAATAACGTTCTAATAAGTTTTTCTGTGAGAAAGATATTGGGAATTTTCTTTTTAACTTGTAGTAGAAAACTTCTAACCGTGATAACCAAACCATGCTTTAAACACACCTAATAAGTGAAAATTTATTAAATTAGGATTATCAAAGAGTGAAATTTATGAATTCATTTATTCCTGTTATAAATTGTCTAATTCATTAAACTATATACTCGATGATTATCTTCAAGGTATTCTTTAGTTCAAACATTTATACTTTATCATCATTATCATCATCAACTTCTTATTAAGCCAATCACTTGTGTATAAAAAGAAGGTTAACTATGACCATTCACGCATTATGAAGTCGATTAATATCATAAAAACGATTAGAGAAAACAACTGTCAACCATTCAAAATAAATTTCACAGGCATATTTTAATGCGAAAAAAACAGATACTTTAAACTTATTCATTAGTTTATTGAACTGTAATACTTGTTTGGACGATAATCAAATCAAAAATGACTATTTGAATAATGGCGATTACAATCTAGATGAGTTGTGATAATTTTATTTACATTTTGACCTGGTTTATTAAATTCATTAAATTATATTTATGTTGATTAAGAATATGAATTTCGAGAAGGACTATCAATTGATAACAATTCTTGAAGGTTGTTCCCTATTGAAGCAGCTGAATATTATTATTGTTATTATTAAGAAATTGTTGGACTGTTACTGTCAAACAGTTTGATCTATAACGTCTTTGGTAAAATCGCTGTGTATGCATAGCTTCAGTTTCGGTATAAGAATACATTTTTTTAAAACAACCTGAAGCCTTATGAGTTACCTAAAGGAGTTTTATTAAAGTTAGCTAAAATAGTACTTGGTTTAGTAGTCGAAGTGGATAATTTTATTACCAATATAAATAAACCAGTAATTTAACTCACATGACAGAAGAAAAGAGTGGATATTAAAGTTACGTACTAATTATTTTAACTTAAATTTGCTTGGAATGTTTCTGTTCAACGGTGTGGTGTTCGAACCAGAGAGGTTGGCAAAACCTTATGTAGAGACGACAAGTGGCGTTTCTGGGAAGATAATTATTTCGACGCACATGAACTCATAGCATGGACGTGTTTATGTGGTGAACCGTTACCCTGAGTATCTTAGCGCGCGAGCTTTGCACCAGAAGCAAGTGTACTTTACATTTATATCAGAAAAATATGAGTTATTATCCCAAAGGCACACTTATCTGGGAGGTCACTTATGAATACTATGCACACTAGAAACAAAAGTTTTTAACCCGTGCATCCCTTGATATGCACATAGAGAGAAACTCATAACTGTGTTTGATATCGCAATCTGTCTCTCATGTGTTACACGCATACGAGTGGTACTTAGGCTTTCTCCTAAGTACTTTCTGATAAATATATAAACACAGGAACTCTATTTGTAACTCTTTTTTTATTCAAAGTCTTGTATTTTCTTCTGAATTAGTTTCAGCCTTACGATTTTGTTTTAAGGCCGTTTACGTTTAACACAAAATACAAATGGACTAAAAGGGTTTGGCATTTCACATTAAGAGTTATAATTTAATTTCGAATGAAATTCAATTTACAAATTACTAGGAATTGCACTGTACTGAGAAACATGTCTCCTGCTATTTATATTCACTTATATTATTCAACACATATCTTGCTTCAATGAGAAACTTTGAAACTTTTGAATGAATTCATCAGATTCAAAACACTAAAATGATTAAACGAAAAGCGCGTATTTTGCAGCTTGTAAAAACTTGCATGGAAAGCTCAGCATTCATATTAGCTGCGAACATTACGACTAGAATGCAGGAAGGTTAAACTAATTCCAAATTTACTGCTATTCACAATCTCACTTTACTTAAAAATGAGACTGATCGTTTGTAGTCGTGAATTTTTTAATTATTAACCATTACTGTTATCGAATAATTAGTTGCATTGCTTGTCTCTCCATAACTGTGATAATATTGATGAAGTTAAGTAGTAAACAGTTTATTTTGAAGAAGTGCATTCTGTTTGTAATGAGTAGCAACGTGGCTAGTATAACTAATATAGTAGTATGAGAAGCACTCACATACTAATAAAGTTGCATCACGGGGTTGTGAAGATTGTTAAGTTACACATTTTTGAAATCATGAATCGATCAATGTTAGACCACCATTAGAAACCTGGGAGCACTGGACGGCCATTTTGTCCTGGTATGGGACTCATCAGCAGTGCGCATCCACGACTCCTGCACCCAGAGGGACTAGAACCCAGGACCTTCGGTATTGTAGGCGAACGCCCTAACCGTTAAACCACTGAGCCGGTATCGAACGGTGTTAATGTCTAACTTGATCGAATTCACGGAGTTGTGCAACCTCATACACAGTCTTCGGTAGTTACTGTCTACACTCGAACAGGTTGAACTTCACAGTTCACGTCTTCCCACTAGAACTCGGAGAAGATTCTTCACGAAGCTAGTCACTAGTAAGCACAGGTAATTTGCATTACGGGGTTGTGAAGATTGTTAAGTTACACATTTTTGAAACCATGAATCGATCAATGGTGTAAAATTTATTACGATATATTTAAATACTGGTGATGTGTTTATACAAATATACATCAGATAGTTAACTAGGCTTAGGCTAACAAAGTCCTTATTATTTGGTGAATGGTTATCCAGATAAAAACCTGTTCCATTGATAAATAAGTATGATGACCATAAATTAATAGATGTGTAACTAATTACCTTTAAATATTGTTTGTTCAGCTGCAGCCACAACTCCTAAAAGATCTTTATTCGTTGCATTTCCAAGCTGTAAATTGGAAAAGATATTGTTTAATAAAGTGTAGTATTGTTTAAGCTCTCAGTAAAACTGATTTGAAGAAAACGTATTTATAAGATTATCATGAGTGATGAGCTGGGGATTTTTATCAAGTTATTATACTCAGATAAAAGTTTATTCATTGTAATCTAGCGAAGTCGATTAATTTTATTCATGAAACCATCATCATCTTGAAAGGCATAGGAAATAGTTTGACACTAGACATATTTTAACGCTGAAATTTTTCTGAGCTGTCACTTGTTTAAAAATTACATAATTAAAATTCAAGACATTGGAATATACTGTTGGGGACGTTAGATCCCCTGTGCTCACTTGATATAGGTAGGTCCTAATTTCGGATTTTATTCATGGGCTGATTAGTTGACCTTGAGATTACATTTCCTAATCGGAAAATCCTTCACTGTCATTGGTTGATGGATTATTTTAGTACACTATTTTTGTTGCTCTCCCAAGGGCGTTTCTATCATGTATAAATAAACTCGATTTATGTGCTTGAGGACCTCATATCTTCTGTGTGCTTGTAAAATACACTTTCTACTCCATATGAAGACTTTTGATATCGTTCGCAGGGTCGGAGGCTGTCGAATCAGAATAGCCTATCGTCTCACTGCATCATTTGCCTTCACTCTCGTTTACCGACTTAGGTGAACTCGTAATAGTTTCAAGCATATCAACAGAAGAGCATAACATATACATTATAGAGAATCTGTCTAGTATGTTATACAAGTAGGTAATCTGTTATTACCATTGAAAGATATTTAAGAAACGAAATCTTCATTATTAAGGTTGTTTTTTGTAGCCAGAATAAACAAATTCCATCATAAGGGATTCGAAATTCTAGTTACATTACAGATCATAAATGGTGTGTGTACTAAATGAACATTGTGGTTTAATGAATGATTTTTATTTTATTATTTCATTCAACTAACTATCAGAATGACTAGAATGAAGAACAACTGAAATACGTGTAAACCTCCGTTTTTTTTGAATTATCGATAAATTTACTTTGTCAATCGAATTGAGTAAACAAAATTTCTTATTATAAATGCTTCAATGACTCAGCTACTTCTTATTATTCACATTATCTATAGATAAATATTTATCTGACAATGAAATGACATTTATATGAGATTTGAAATATATATATATATATATATATATATATATATATATAATGTTTATTTTAGGCTACAATTTGTAAACTTCACTCAAAGTATTTCATTTATAAACTTACTTTAAAGAAAACACTGACAGCAAGAATACCATTTGGACGATAAGATGCTTCAGATAAATTGTTGTATAATTCATTATTAAATGAATAAATCTGTAACTGTGAAACAAGCCATATATACATATGAGACAAATAATAACAGATTAGATTGGCAAAAACAAAATTTGAAATCATGTAATATATAATATCCCGTCAACAATGAATCTAGTTTTTTTTTTGAATGAAATTTCGATATTATTAATCTATTATCTGATAATAATTGTAAATGATTTTGATGTGATTTGACTGTTATATGTATATTTTTTTCAAAAATTGGTTACATATTATTCACAAGATAGATAAACGACATATTACAGAATACATTGAAAATTCTCATTTCTATCACATATATTTATGATTATTAACGTATACTAAGTTAATTTAAAGTCAGTCATTTGTGATTTGTATTTATGTGAAGATTGTTGTATAGCTATGTGATAGGTGGAAATCAGAAAAAATGACATAGAATTTCAATTTCACAATTCAGTAGTTGAATTTCTGGTATTTAACTATCGCTCAGTATATCTTTAAGTAAAATCACTAAATATTATTTACCACATAAATTTTTCTCGTTGAATTTTCTCTTTGTGTTCATTCATCCTTTTTCTAGTGCTTGGATACAAATTCATAACTAATATGCCAACCTTGTATCGCTGAGTCTTTCAATACTAAAAAAACTTGATCAATTTTTTCTGGTCTGTCAGTTCCTTTATTTGTTCTTTTTTTCTTTGTCAAATGGATATCAAGTCAAAAAGCTGATATAGATTTAGACAAAATTAACGGAAAAATAATTTGTTAAATAATTTTTAGTTTTCACTTCACACAGAAATGCAGTTTTTTTCTTTCAGGCAAAAATTTAATTCAATTCAATTTTCAGATAAAATGAAGTGGAATGTTTTTCTCTCTTTTTTTATTGTAGTCTAGTTGAAAACTGGTAAAGTATGGTTAAATTTGAAATAAAAAAATAGTTAGTTGTACTGTAATAGTCGGGATGATGACAGTGGTTGAATGTAGTGAAGAAGATGAGAGTTGATTTTAACAATCAGTTGAACAATTATTATCGGTGTATTGCTATTCATTTCCGTCATTATAATGAGAAGTAAGTAAATGAATAATTTTGGAAAAAAACTAACAGTTTTAATGAAAATTATTGATAATAATGTTTCTAAAAAAATAAATTTTAATTCAATGATAAACAAGACAATATAATAATTTAATTTAATCATTACTCTCAATATGAATCTAAATTAGTGATAACATATGATTGATGCCTCAGTTTAAAATCATATCACAGTCGAAGAAGAAGAAAATTCTCATGATTTGAGATGATATTTAAACTGAACTATTAGTAGTAATGATTCAGTCACAGGTATATTTATGTTCATTCTTGAGCTGGACTAGAATTCTATTATACCCGTGCATGATTTCTACACCCTTCATAGAGTGATAAAACAAGTAACAAAATAGTCTGATCTAATTTCTGTAATCATTAACAGAACTCTAAAGATTTATGATTATGTTACAACATCACCTTTCCACTGGTTTTAAAAATTTGATATTGAAATTTATGTTCAATCCACTTGGTTTTATTCCTCATTCTTTGACTACGTTAGTTCTTCACTATTATCAACTTGTGTATTTATATTAGATAACCAATCAAAATCTGATTTCAGGTTTCTTAGCATTATTTATCCTGTCGATTATGAGGAAAATATTCTTACGAAAAAAAATCCAAGCCCTACTTGAAATTATTTGGTTGTTATTACATCTAAATGCTGCTTGTTTACTTAGGTCCTGATTAATTCGTTCGTAGTTTAAGTTATATCTCTACTTGTTTATGATTTAGATGTTAAAGTAGTATCATAGCTTTTATATAGTTGACATGAACTTAACGTAGTTAAATAGATTGATTTTATTTTACTGAAACCAATAGGTCTTTTTGTTAAGCCTAATTTTGCCTGATCCTTATTTTCATCCTTTTTAATTAAAAAGTTGGATTAAATTTTTCTGCTTATGTCTATTTAACAGTACGAAAATCAATAAGCTGATCTTACTAGAAATACAGTTGATTGAAACGCTATATTAATACGTCAATCATTGATGTGTAGTACTCTCTATGCAAAGGAATTGTATGAGGGACATCTGATAAATTCGACATCATCAGGTGAATATTGTGCAGCGCTTTTGATCGAGGGTATTAACTGTAAATCTGTTAAGCCTCAGAATGGCTGTCTGCTATTATGTCATTCAGTTTTAGCTAGTAAATATCGTTCTTTTTTTCATTACACTAGAAGTTTTAAGTCCGTTTCATTATCTTTGACTTTTTATCTGGCTAGTAATTTTGTGAATAAGTTCAGAAAAGAAGCATTTGTCTATAAAACTTGTAAAATAACTGGAAGAGACTGATCGGCAGTATTTTTGTACATTTACTTGCATATAATTCACAGGTCTTTTGAGTAGTATATTCGTGGTATTGTAAAATCATCAAATAAAGTAACCAAAGCCAACAGCATTTTGTTAAGAGGAAATTTAATTTAGTAATACCTTTTAAGTAATCTTAGATTAATTCTGTTTGTTAAGATGATAGTTTTAATAATTTCTCTCTAAACAGTGCATCAGTATAAGTTACTAAGTTAAGAACAGAGCATGTTTAAAGTTTATAGATTTGAGTTTTTAAACACTTATAATAGGCACGATGGTGAGCTCTTTGTGAAACGTAAAATTTGTTCAGTACAAAAATTAAATTGTTTTCTGTCTCAGTAGACTTATTACTCATAAATAAATATAGAAAATTTACGAATAACTTGAGCATCTGTCTTTAGTAACATTCTCTCTAATTAATATGCTCATCGATTGATATTCTTGAAACTATAACGAGTTCGCCTTAGTCGTTAGACGAGGGCAAAGACAAATGACGCAGCGACACAATAGGCTATTCTAATCTGTTGTTGCCGGCCCAAGAAGTTTTGATAAGGCCTAGAAAAGTGTATTCTACAAGCACGGAGAAAATATAAAGTCAACCAGCACACAAATCGAGCTTATTTATACATGGTAGAAACGTCCTTAGGAGAGCCACAAAAATCGCGTTCTAAAATAATACATCAACTAATGACAGTGAAGGATTTTCCGACTGGGAAATGTAATCTTGAGGTTAACTGAGCAGCTTATGCGCAAAAACACAAAACTCCAAAGTTAGGACCCTTCCTAAGTGATTTCTGGGGATCTAACGTCCCCAACACTAATGTAGTTTTTTAGTCTTCACAATATTGCAGATAAATTTTTTGGATGGTACACAACGAAAAAAAAACCAAGGTTCAGAGTTTTTTGTCGATTAGCTTTAATAACCAGACTTAATATACAGCAGCTCAGTTTCGAGTTACTTAGAAATGAATGGCAATAATTTGAGAGTTAAAGATACGAGCCGTATCACTGGATACAAGCTCCATAAGATTTACATTCACATCTAACTAGTAACGGCTAGCAGACTTATCTAACTGAATCATACTTCTTGAATAATATCTTGCTAATACTTCTACTATCTCTACTACAATCGGATTTAAATTGACGATTGCGTCTCTGTCCTAATGTGGTATGGCAACCTGAACTAATGTACTTGCGTACGAAGTTCTAAGTTGTAACTGACAGACTGACTGAGGTTTTAAAACTCAAAAGGCTTTTATTTGTTCTCTCTACCTTTCGGTGTACTATAGTTTTTGCATTAATGATTATGCGATTATATGTAGTGGTATAGTTGAACTTAACACAGAAAGAGAGAGGCTTCCTCGAAGAGAATAACCTACAGTGCGGTTTTGATGAATTAACTTTTGCGTTAATGACTGTTATTTATAAATAATATATATTCGACTCATAACGATAAGACAACATTTCTAGTTAAATAAAATAATTAAAACTCTACAGGACAAAATATTCGTCTTTAAGTGTAACGTAGGGTATAACATGAAAGAATATATCTATAAAACTATAGTTAATCTTAAAATCAGCTTAATAAAATGAATTGAGTAAATGATTTATTATAGAATACAGTTTGGTAATTATAACATAATATTTCACTAATTCTGATAAATTATTGTTTTACTTACTTCACCTGGAAATGCTTTACCATCGATTGTATGCTCTGATCCTTGAGTTGATGCTGAGCCAAATTTAATTTGCATAAAAGCAATACGATAAGCATAAGACGATGGACCACCATTGAGTTGTACAAATTCATTAGTTAAGCTTATTCGTATATCATAACCACAATTTTCAACGATCAATTCAAGCTTATCAACGGAAAAATATATTTTTTTAAAAAAATATACTAATTAAAACAAAACATTTATCAGTTAGTATGTGCAAAGTTTATAAATGATATAACTTAAGTGGTAAAATGATAGTGTTTCTTGGAATTTTTCCTAAATTCTCATGAAAATGGATGTTTAGTTATCCGTTAAAGCCATACCAAAATTTTTTAAAATGAAAATTAACTTGGTAAATACACTGAGAACAAACAAATCAAAAGACGTTTGTCACTTGTGGTGTTTCAGATGATCAAAATATGGATGCTTACAACTTTTATTGATTTGAACGGAAATGGTCTTCAAAGATTGTTAAATTAAATGTAGGAAACGCACATGCAATAAGTAATACCATGTGGCGTTTGCACTAAACTGAATTATTAATGTAACTAACTCCTTAGCTCAAATGATGTCATATGACAACAGCATATGTCCAATAGAGTAGGCTTTTACATCTGATAACGTAATCTGTTTATATACAGGACATAAAAGTAAATATTATATGACTGATGTCATAAACCATTTGACAAATCAATTATTTAAGTTACCCATCCTTCAATAAATATTGGTTCAAGATTTAGACTTCTCTATTATCACATATTTTCTTATCGTTCCATTCATTTTGAGTAAAAAAGATTTCAAATCTTATCTTTCAATTAAACTAACATGTTGCCTAGTCAGAGAACATGTATTGTCTTAGTAATTTAATTAAATGAGACAAGAACATACACAGCACTTTTATATATTGACAATGAATATAATTTCTCATCCAATAAAATTTCATTACAAATAAACTAACTGTAAGTTTATCGAGGTTTATGAGTAACGGAATAGGAATAAATAATAGTTTTCATGGGATTATGATATAAAATTGTTTTGATAGTTATGCATGTTGAATTCTGTTTCATTATATTAACTATAGAAAAAAATAGAATAGATAATAGAGTAATTATTCTGCCATTTGTGTAACATTGAATGTAAATTCTATGAGTAAACACTTGTCATAATGAAAATAACTAATAGGATGAGAAATGTGAGCGTGACGTAAAAATTGTATTTGACGGATTGTATTTGATAAAGTATGTAATATTTTTGCCCAACAAACAATTGTAATGGAAAATTTTTTTCTGTTTTGGTTGTTAGATAAACGAATTTTCAGCTGTGACATTTCAGTAGGTTGATATCCGGTAGACTGGTTCTATGTTACATTGTGATGTATGCTGATATATCAGGCCTATATGGCTTATCCTAGCTTTTGAACAAACTGATGAACCTCTTCTCACCGGGTTACTATTCACACGTCTTTTGAACTTGTATATTATTCGCTTATAACATTGGTTGGTTTTACCTGAGTGTATATATGTGTTGACAACTCCTACTTCACTTACCACATGTCTAGCTTATTTTTGTCTGACTATCAACACCTAGTCCTGCCACGTCAGAGTGAGTTGGCTTACCTGCATTCCTTACTTCTTTTCGCTTCCCTGCTTTTTATTTTCATGTCTGTCTGCATAAACGATTGCATGAAATAAACTTATTTGACTGAATCACTGTTTGGCTTCTTATTAACAAGTCAGTCAGTCAGTCAGTTTCAACGTAGAACTTCGTATGTATGTCCATAAGTTCAGGTTGCCATACCACATTAGCACAGAGACACAAATGTTAAATCGAATCCCATAGTGACAGAGATAGTAGAGGTATTAATGGTAATGAAGAAGACTAGGGTTCGAAGATATTATTCAAGATGTATAATTCAGTGAGATGAGGTTAGAAAGACAAAGGTAGAGGTGCTGACGAATCCAGAAGATTAGGATTTGAGAAAGCATAACGAATAGATGCACTTGCGCCATTGCAAACGATTTCGAGCCATGTCGTTTAAAGTCTCTAACCATTGGTGACTTTCGTCTCGCGGACCCCAACCAGGTAGCCTACATCTACCAACATGACTCAGTCCACTAGTCAGTGACTTCATGGATTTCTGCCATGTTTTGGTCTGGCCGCCCCTAGCTTTCTTCCAACCTACTCCTACACCACAAAACATGGCTCGTCGAGACAGTCGGTGGTTGAGCATTCGTAACATATGTGCCAACCACCTCAACTGATGAAGTTTCACCACTTCATCTATTGATTTGCCATCCTTACCTAGTACTCGTTTCCTAACGACAGCATTGCTTACTCGGTTGTCCCACAGTATACGAGCAATGCTTCTAAGACATTTATGATCGAGTACTAGTAACCTACGAACATCTTCTACTCTTAACGGCCATGTTTCGCATTCATATAGGAGAATGGAGCGAACTGCTGCACAGTACACTCGTCCTTTGGTTAGCAAACGGATATCTCGCCTACGCCATAAGTGACGCAAGTTGGCAAAAGCAAGTAGAGCTTTCTGTATCCGAGCTGAGATTTCGTCAGTCACCAGGCAATCAGCGCTGATGAGACTCCTCAGATAAGTAAAGTGATCAACACGCTCGACTACTTCACTCCCTATCACTAGTTCAGATGCCGATGCAACCCAGTCTTGAAGTAAAATTTTGCATTTCGACGGGGAAAACCGCATCCCGAACATGCTTGCATTGTTGCTTATGGTAGTCAGAAGACTCTGCATTTTGTCAGCGTCTTCACCAAATATAACTATGTCATCGGCATATTCTAGATCAGTAAGCGATTTTCCTGGTAGAAGGTCAACCCCTGAAAAATCTGACGAGCTTAATGTTAACTCTAAGAGGATGTCTACGACAAAGTTAAACAAGAATGGAGAGAGTGGACAGCCCTGATGGACACCACTTGAAGTAAAGAATTCCGATGACATTTTGCCATAAGCTCTCACTCGACCAGTGGTGTTTGAGTAGAGTGCCTGTATAAGGTAAATGTACTTCTTTGGTACACCTTTCAATGATAGACACTGCCACAGAACCTCACGATCCACAGAGTCAAATGCCGCCTTAAGGTCCAGGAACACAACTATTATAGGAAGCTTAAATGTATGTCTGTTTTACAGGACCTGTCGTAGTGTGAAGATGTGGTCTATACATCCACTCCCAGGTCTGAAACCAGACTGGTTTTCTGGAGTCTGCTCTTCACGAGCTCTAATTAGGCGTCTAAGGATCATCGAGGCTAACAATTTAGAAACTATATTAGTTAGACTTATTCCCCTGTGATTGTCACAAGAGGACTTTTGTCCTTTCTTGTAGATTGGGACAATTAGCGACTGAGACCAGTCAGATGGGATTGTGTCCAGTTCCCAGATTCGACCAAAGATCTCGGTCAGTCTAACTGTTCTTAACGCTATCTCACAAACGAGATCCTCCGAAGAATAACATACGGAAATTATGTGTAAGATTTATTATACAGAATATTTCATTGTTCATTCAAATCTGAGTGAAATTCCGAGCCACAAAAATACTTTATTCAGTTAACCTCTTTAACAAAAATTACCTTCTATATTGTTATAACTATGGCTAAACTTGTTAGTCAGAAGACAACAAAGAGGTTGTATTGTACGTTTTATTCTTATTTCAATCATTTTGATTTACTCTCGACATATTAATTGTAAAATATTCTCTTCTGTGCCTTAGTTTAAATCGTTTGTCCAAAGGCTATCTGGCGATGAAATCACTCACTAAATCTCGTTCTCATTTTAACGGATGACAAGAATTTACTTGTCAAATGTCACGGCAATCATTTTATCCACTAACCAAGGAAAGCTCCCTACAACTTATGTTTTGGATTTCAAATCATTTTTGGAATAAAATTAATATATTTATAAAAATCGATGCTATGCTCAACTGCATGAAATTTTCATGTGAAATTACTTGTGCGTATGCTAGTAAAAAGTAGATAAAACAGATCACGTAAAATGATATGTGGTGAAAATCAATCTTAGCCACTTGGTTATCTTTCTATATCAACTTAGCTTGTATTATGCTATTGGCAAACGGGATACCTTAATCGAAGTCTTGGTAATCTAGCACGAGTGAAGATTAAATAGGTAATGTGACTAAACAGTTTTTCAGAAATCATATTAATAAATTGAGTTCATTGAATTATAAAATGTTATCATCATAAATAATTTACTTGCTTTTCCAGTCCTTCTATATCCATTGGAGCTAATGAATGATCATATACAAGATTTTTGGTCATAATATTAATCGGTGATTGATGTCTACCATTTTGACACAGGTTAGGTGATCCATTTATGAAGTTTTCTTTTAAAAGTAGCTCCTCGTTCCATATCTCAGTATCTTCAATTAAAGTTCAAATATTCAAAAGAAACATGTTTATTTTTTAAATATCGTTACATTAATCTAGTTTTAAATTATTCCTCACATTTAAATCATGTTGCTAGATACAATAAACTGGAATTATTTTAAAAAATTACCGTACTATATACATATATAACCGGTGGTTGAACAAGTTGCCATCATCCGAAAAGCGACTAATTCTTCAAAACGTGCCCCAAGATGCCTGATTTGACTGTATAAATGATGAGTGATTGAGTTAAGTCAACGTGAATGTAACTATAATTAATGCTTTCTATTCATGTCACAGGACATTATGATAAAGTGACTTAGTCAATCTGAACATTCATATGTTGCAAAACAGATATTTGCCAGGAATTGTAAGCGGTATGTAATAACAATTATTTTTCTTTCGTTCTCGACTGGTTTTTTAATTAAACAGCCAGTTCGTGTGGTGACCATCAACTACAATCTGAATATTATACCTAATAAATGAAGCTAATACCATCACCAAGTCATTATGAAATAAAAAACCACCTTCATGCTCTTAGATGGTAAAGATTAATGTTATTAAGTGTGAAGGATGATGACAAGATCATGACCCGACCGTAGCTGCTACCTTGACATGGTGGTCGGGCTTGCCTATCTTGATGATCCAACCGAGTTATACTGGCTAGAACATATGTTCCTAAAGGTTCTACCATGCCAGGCAGGTCGATTGGAGAACGATGGGACTAAAAGCAGCTACTCAAGGTCTGAGGGCGAAGACGTACTGCTGATTGCAGAGGTGTGACAGCAGTAAGGCGTTTCCCTCGGACAACCAGCATCTGCAGCGATGCTGCCTTCTAACAAGGAAGGAAGGGTTAGGAAAGGTCGACCCTAAAAATGACACACCTCACCCTCCCTCACGGATTTTCGTCTCCGGTGGTAAGGGGGCCCACTAAGGGCTTTTAAGAACGGAGCTAATACTCAAAAAATCTTTCATTAAAAGGCCGTGCGTGACCGGCCTCAAGCAGTTGTCTCTTGGACTCTGCGGTCACGCTCCCAGGTCGTGATGACCAACACTACTCTACCTTCCTTTTCAGGTCCCTCAAGAAACAACCTTCCACGGTGTGGGCAGCCGGGAAGTGACAACCGCGCTCATGCCGGTAACAGCACACGAGACCAAATTGGTTACATTCAAATCCTTCTTACACCCCCTAATATCTCCTTTATCTATACGACTAACTCTACTCAGAATGACAAGTATTTCTGTGTTATGTAAGAAAATATGAGAATTTTATCAATTTCAAAGTGTAAGCTTTAGAATTATAAGACAACCTCGTCACAGATCTTATATTTGATACATCATTTGCATATCACTCAGATGAATAATGTTGTTTTCCTTCGTCAACTAATAATAATAATTGTGTATAAGATCACAGGATTATTCTGTTCATATAATGCTATTAACGCTACAATTCATGAATAAATGATGTTCATTGTGTGATTTTCTTGGATGTAACTCCAGGAATAATCAGTTACTTTCTAACAAACTTCGTGTGCACAAGGTTATTTTATCATATTTTATCAAAAAGTGCATGCATATATGGTAATAAATTGGATTGCATGGTTTAAACTTGGTTCTTTATGAAAAATACTTTCTCGCTTGTAGTTTTTGTAATTAAGGTTCACTTTCTTTTCGCAGTGATCTATGCCTAAAATCTATTTCTAAACGTTTTCTCTTTGCTTATACATTTATCATGCATTGTAGTAGATTAAAGCTCGATTACAGTTGATTAACATACATGTCCATGTAATGCACACACAAGTATGTAAACAAACAATTGAAATACACGAAAAGTTAACATGTATTGTTCCTCGAAAGGTTGACAAGAAATTAGACAATGAAAAAAATAAGGAGTAAAACAAGAAACGCGGAACTACGTGCATTATTTGAAAAGGCAGACATGGATGAATTCGTTGAAACAAAGGAAAAAAAAATTGAACTTATTATCTAATAGATTTCATAAACTTTTTTTCGTGTCTTATAAAGTTTAGAGAAAGGAAAATGCAGACAATTTCCAGGAAGTCCGTAAAATATACTGAAATAAACGGAAGAAAAAAAATTAAAAATCAATATTCCGAAATTGGATTTACTTATTTTAAATTGTACAGCGATCATAACTTCTCAGTCAAAATATAGAAAGTTTATGTAAATTGTCGTTTTATTTATTTGCTAAATCAGTAGACTTGACTAATCTATTAATATTTCCCAGTCAACGTTAACAGATATTTCATGGTAATAATTGGAGTTATTATACAGCTTAGTAGTAATCTAGTGGCTTTTATTATTTTCAAAAATCTATTTCACTCTTTACAGAGATCCATTTATGATTTCTTAATGTGTAGTGTATTGAAAAGTTAAGGATTCAGTAAGAATCTTACAATGCATTAGTTAAAGCTTATAATTGTTCCACAGAATTTTATCTGATTTCAATAAATATCTAAATTTGAGCTACTTGTTTACTATCTAGGTTAAATCAAGAATTAAAGATATAGATTAGTGCTCTGAACTCAATGTAAATTATACTAGATTTCAAAAGTACGTTACACCACGATTTTTGTTTTATGTTGAAGTCTATCTGTTTTAATCGTTTATGAATTAACCTATAGGTTGTAATGTCACAGAAGACAATCATAAGTTGACACTGTTGATTTCACGCTAGTGATGGCAAGTGCACAAGTTAATTAGATTGGGTACACCAAAAGACAAGAAATTATAGATGTAAAAGTACTGTTCTATAAAAGTGAATCAGATGAAATGTCTACTACTATGAGTGTCTTTTAAATAGAAAAAGTCTCTGTTTCATGATTCGGCTGTCACTTATCTACTCTTTTATCGCTTATACGTCCGAATAAGTGGAGTTATTCAGTAATTATTATAGTGACTGAATCAGGAATATTGTCATTTAGTCGACTACCCGAGGCAATAAGAAAGAATTTTTATTTCATTTTTAACTTTTGATAAATTTAAACAAATGTCTCATGTATATAATAAAATATAACTTGATGTATATTTGACGCTTATAATTTTTTTATTTATTGAGGAATGGTTCAGTAAGTTTAAGCAAATTCACTTTACTTCCGGTGTTTGAAAGATAATAATTTCAGACAACAGTACAAAACATACAATTATAATCCACATGAATTTTTAGCAAATGTTCCAAATAAAAATTTTTAGTAAATATGATAGGATCGGTAAAACTATTTTAAAGGGATGCTCCTAGACATTGTACTATTGAATGACTTTACGTATGACAATTCCTAAACGTAATTTCATTTTAGCCAAATATTTTGATTACAGACAACGACTATGAAGATAATTGGGATCGCCGAATTGTTTTGACTTGTTTGAGCTGAGTAATAGTCATTAGGGAATGAAAAACACGTTGCGTAAATGCAGAGAAGGGTACTGGTTTGAGACCAGGTGTGCACATCGATATTAAGTGAAGTTACGTTCATTTGACCACTTGCAAATAGAAATAAAGTTCGTTCTGGTTACCACTACTAGGAATATACAACTCTGATTAAAATATCCGAAGACTATACTTATTTTTAAAGCAATCTATTACAATCAATTTGTTTATCTCTTTTTAGTTCATACTTTCATATGTAGGAGAAAATACATAACAGAGTTAAAGCCATCTTTGATTATTCCAATGAAAAGGGAATTTTCTGAATGTATTAAATTCCCGTCTTGCCGAAAACACACTTATCGTGTTTATATGTTTATAAATTCTAAGAAAAACAAGATAAAACTTCCAGAAGACACTAATTCAACTAAAAGGAAATCTAATTAAACAAAAATTATATATATATATATTTATATATATATATATACATATATCTATAAGTTACGAGTTATGAATATAATTTGTATATTCATTAGAATTTGTAATTTTCAGATTTCTTTCTCTGTATTTCTTTTTGTTTATGTTAATTGAATGTCCCGCTTAAATTAATTAAATTTTTTTTTCGAATTAAACAACAAATTCAAATAAATTGTTCCTTCTTTTATGTGTCATTGTTTCATATCAACAAACAACAACACAATGTAAACTGATAGAAAAATATTTTCTTTCATAAATTTTCTAGTAAAGAAATGATAAAAAATATACATTCCTTCTGTCTGTTTGTTTTTATATTTTTAATCATCTAATTAATTGTATTAACTTTCAATGAAATGCAATTAGAGTAGATGCATTGAAAAATTTCAATATTTCATTTGAATATACACAACGGATCAGTTGAAACTAGAAAATCTAATCTAATCTATTCATTCATATATAGATTTACATAATTATCATAGATTTTTAGATAAATGTTTAAATAGATAGTGTAGGAAGTATGTTTGCTGTTTACTCGCCAACAGTGCATTAATATATGCAGAATGTTCCGGATCATCATTAGTTTCTGGGAATTTTTGGGGTTTTTTTTCTAATAAGGCGTTTATTTTCTTGTTTAAAATGACATTTGAAGCTTTTCAACTCATTCATTCTAGTTGAGATATATTAAAATAACACAAGTAAACGTTTTTCTTGGTAGGGTTCAATTGTTCATTCTTATATTTAAGTGTCTGAATGTCATTAATATTATTGTCGTTTATGCAAAGTAGGTTGTTTCACTTAATATTAATGAGACATATTGTGTCGTAATTCAATTCAGTTCATTACATTCACGGAGATTAAGAGTTTTTTGAAGACTTTTCATTTGCTCTGGAAACATTTTTGTATCACTAGGATTTGTGGAAGAATGCGTCAAATAGATTGTTAATTTAAAAGCATAATAAATAAGTTTTGATAATTGTATTCCATTTCTACTGAGACCATAGTCGACATTTAAATTTTCCTGGTGGGTACCGCTTTAGTGAACCTGAAAATTACTAACCATGCAAGTTGAATGCATACAAATGTTTCAAGCTGATTGTAAGGAGTTAAATAAAAAAATTTGGTTTCTTATTCCTTCACGAGATTAATTTTGAGAATAAGGAGAATTTTCAGTGATTCAACGAAGACCAAAATTTACCAGTTGTTCTTATATCAGTTATGTTACAACTAATATATGAAAAAATATAATGACGATTTTCTTTGTTTCAAATTTGTAATCTGCTCTCATATGAAAATATCTAGGCTTCCATTTTAAATCACATAAAAATTGAATATGGTACCCTTTTAAAATTTTCACTTTGTAATTTGTATTCTTCGTTCATATCCCGAAGACTGCATTGATCACAGATTCATGTCCATTGACTGAGAATATTATTGAAAGTCATTTTATTGAAAATGAGTTCATAAGAATGTGTGTTCAGTTGTGTACACACTGAAATCCCATAATTGTTTGGCTTCATTAACAAATACTACGAACGTATACATCTAGGACTAGAAACCGGATTTTTATTCACCTAGCACAATTTATAAGTCAAACTAATCTTCCCATCCTTAATTTTTCTAAAATATATTATCATTCATTTCCATAGTATTCTTCGTTTTTATGAAATCGATTTTTGATTGTATGCATTTTCAACGTCATACTTCTTTTCATGGTATTGATAGGCAAATTTTATTTCGACTGAGTAGAATAGAACCAATTTTTGTAAAAAAAGCAAACATTTTATAAGACACCGTAACTAGATTTCATTCATTTTTTGAAAATTTCAGTTATATGAACTTAACTTGTTCAAGTTACAAAGTAAACGTATGAAAGTGATTAATTTAAACAACCCCAAAAACGATACTAATGAATTCATTAAATTGTCAACAATTAGTTGATTATAATTCCCAAAATAGACAAATCTTAATCCGTGAAGAAAAAGGTTATACTAATATCATTAACCTCATTTACAAATAAATTTGACTTTAAATTTAAGCGACTTTTGAAACAAACAAAATATATTTATATGTTTTAAAATAAACCATTTTCGTTGGACTTAGGTCATTGAGATTTAACGTAACTATTTCTAATCTATGTTAACAAATTAAAAATTCCATAGTATCAGTAATCTGAACAGATTTACACTCATGAATAACTGACTATGTAAATATTAGTGATTTGTTCGATGATTATAGAATATTATTTATTTACATATTTTCGAAACCATGAATCGATCAATGTTAGACCACCATTAGAAACCTGGAAGCACTGGACGGCCGTTTCGTCCTGGTATGAGACTCATCAGCAGTGCGCACCCACGACTCCTGCGCCCCGCAGGATTCGAACCCAGGACCTTCGCTATTGTACGCAAACGCCTAACCATCGGACCACTGAGCCGGTATCTAACGGTGTTAATGTCTAACTTGATCGAATTCACGGAGTTGTGCAACCTCATACACAGTTTTCGGTAGTTACTGTCTACACTCGAACAGGTTGAACTTTACTGGTCACGTCTTCCCACTAGAACTCGGAGCTAGTCACTAGTGAGCACAGGTAATTTACATTACGGGGTTGTGAAGATTGTTAAGTTACACATTTTCGAAACCATATTATTTTCAAAACTACGGAAATTTGTATTCTGTTACTGCAAGTACATTTTGTCGTATATTATCCAACATTATCTTTATAAAAACAGGGAGTGTAAGACTGTACATTTCCACTAGATTATTTTGTGCCATTGGAGAAGAAACAGTAATATACGATATTCAGTATTAAAAATCATGATTATCATATACATTTTTTAAATACTCTCTTACTACTTATATCAATATCATCATGATGGAATTTTAATGTGTTTATATGTATCAAGTTTGCTTTCACGAATCAACCAGAAATGTATGTATGTAATTGAGTATGTATGTAATTAGGTATTCATGACCATTTCAAAAATTTTGTTGAACATTTAAAAAAAACATGAACGGCGAGGACCCTTTTGATTAAAATTTCTTTGAGAAGTGAAAGTATAGAGCATTTTACTGATATTTTTTTGTAAGCAAATACAAGCGGCTCAACTAAATAATTGTAAGAGTAATTTTTTCCTTGTTTTTTTGAAATAATTCTTGAAACTTCTAGCATTTTGACGTTATTTTTGCGATTTAATTTAATAGTTAAATACAAATTCATTTATTTCTTTTTCAGACCCAGTGATATTACACTCATAGCAAAGCGAGTGAAATTAGTTTTCAATCTTCTAATCGGTTATTGAAGGGTGACTACTATAAGTATAATCTCATTGCTGTATATTTTAGGTAAAAGTGACAGTGATTTTGAAGAGATATTTAGTATCAAATGAGCTCTGACTAATAGCAAAGGAAACTTAAAACGTTACAGTACTACAACTAAAGCACTTCTTTTATGGATTATAACTGTTTAGTGATTTAAGTTGACTATGAATTACTTACTCATTGGACTAGTCTACATACAATTCTCTAGAATGAATATGTTCACACCTTAAAATAACAATACCTTAACTATTTTGGCATACTAATTAACTGGTAGATTTTTAGTGAATAAGATTTATATTTTATCGGTTGAGAGTTGAATTACAAACCGACCACAAAATATGATCGTTCTCATGTAATGTATCCCTTTGATTTTGTAATCTCTACAAGATAATGCTTTATTCTTGTTCATAATAAGGATTGATAGAGCGAATTTAAAGCATGTCAATAAACTTTCTGTGATCAACACGAGTTTTACGATTTGTATTTATTTATTTTTAATATGTTAAATTGATTATAACTAAGGTTATTGAAAAGAGATAAAGCTGGAAGATTTATTACTAATAGCATTCAAGAAACGTATTAATCGTTTTAAACAGATATAATTTAAAGTATTAATTTGAAATAAATTGGGATACATACGCAAAAATATGATTTCAGAGCATAAATTCATTGTAACACACTGAAAATGATTGATAGATAATTAAAAATAAGTTGTAGGTAAAGCAGTTTAAATTTGACTAAAATATTTGAGATACATTGTATAACAAATCGATTCGATGTACTTTGACTACCTTCCTTTAATCACTTGGAAACATTAACTTATTTAACTGTATATATTTACATTTTCAAATAATTTAGAACAATGCTTAATTTAAATGTTTAAGCGAATGAATGTATTACTTGATAAATAGAAGTCATTATATAGTTCTGGCAATCGTTGTTTTACATTTAAATCGTGATTTAATCATTGTTAGAAAAATTATATAATGTAGTCATCACTAGTGACTAGCTTCGTGAGGAAATTCTCTGAGTTCTTGTGAGAAGCCGTGACCAGTGGATTTCAACCATGTAGGCAGTTACTACAGAAGACAATGGGTGATGTTACACGAATCTCTAGATTCATCAGAGTTAGACATTAACACCGTTAGATGCAGGCTCAGTGTTCAGGAGCTTATAAGTTCGCGTGAGAGACCGAAGATCCTGGGTCCGAATCTTGCGAGTGGCAGGAGTCGTGTCTGCGCACTGCTGACGAGTCCCATATCAAGACGAGAAACGGCCATCCAGTAGATGCATGTTTCTAAAGGTGGTCTAACGATGAATAAATCACGATTTCAATGTAAAATAACAGTCATTTAAGATAGTACAAAGTAATTACGTGATGAATGAAACAAACCAGTTTGGCGTTGTGAAACTGTAAACCCTAATTATATTATATAGATAAATAGAAACTAGCATGTAGTTGCAGTATAATGTGCCTATATAGAAAAATATTTATCACAGAGAAAAACGCGGGTAAAAATATATCAGATTTATGGTCTTTTGGAATAATATATTTTGTGAGATAGTAATGTTTAAACACTTTTCCTATTATAAAAAAAATAAGTACTAAAACTTTCACCTTGTAAAAACTTAAGAACTCAAAAATCCTGTTTCTAACTGATTGATCGTTGTCGAATATATTTGTTAGGAATATTATTTTTTAAAGAATGTGGATACAAAAGCTTGAAATTCAGTCAGAAGAATTCTAGTAAAGTGAGAGCGCATTAGTTATAGGCTATAACTTGTTGAAATTATTTATGAGACATAGGTTCTCACTTTTGCAATTCTGTTAGGTAAAAGTCTTAATGGGATTTATGTATTTGATGGTGGTCCTTTCTTTAGGCTGACTCTTTCAGTGGTGCAGTTCCAAATAACATTAACACCAAGTTCCAATCATCCACTATTAGGGTTTTCCGTAATAACTATGAGAACCTCACAACAACAAAAATTGGCTCATAAAGCAGAATAAAACAGTATGAGTATTGGGGGTGTTCATCGAGCAAACATCATTACCACTGAATTATATTGATTGCTCTGATTACATCACCTGACTAACATAAATGCTATGATTTTTAGTATTGTCACACAATTTTCAACTATAAATGTCAAAAATAACATTGAAATTCCATTGTACAGAAGAGTCTGTTTTAAAATCTCTCTCTTCATACCATCACAGTAAACTCATTCTTTCAAAAAATTAAAACTACAGTTCTGTAGTTAGAATAAAACCAAAATTCATTAATAGTTTTATTCAGTGAGTTAAATGCTGAATTTGATTTTTGTCAAAATTAAAAAAAAATCTAGTTGTTCATTTAAGTATGTAAAATTTTCCACTGCGTAATTGTGTCTGATTTTTTTAGATATTGGTATGTGATTCTACTTCGATTGATTTACAAACAAAACAAAATGCAGTCAGAAAACATATGGAATTTTTACGGAGAATGATTTGTTCTATTTTTAAAAAGAATATTTGGGAATTTTTTACTGGAGCTATCTGAATTGCCCAACTATTTTTTCATTGGAAATGTATTTTGATTTTTTTTGGCGCAGAGGACAGTGAAAGTTTTATGACTAAACACTACGGCACAGAAAAAGGAATTTCACTAGATACATTCATTTGAGATAAATTTGTCTACTCTTTCGCATGTATCCCTACAGGGATTGAATATTTACATGTGCATCCTATTAAATTTTACTAAACACAGATATAATAACAATATCATGAGTTAGAATGTCATATCAAAGCATACACCTTTTTATGTAACTGCTAATGTCTAACGTTTTTTTTAGACTGGAATTACGATTAAGGTCATGAATGCAACTCAAGCCTTTAATAAACATAACTAACTTGTCACACAAAATTTGCTTCTACTTATGAAACTGTAAAATTTATTTACGACTCTGGTTCTGTTAACATGGCAACAGAATTACCATACTTGATCATGAATTTATGACATGGAAAATCAAATTTATAAAAAACTATACTACTAAAATGTAATAGTAGTATTTGGATTTCATCACTTTTAAAACTATGACAACATTACTAATATGTGAATAAGCTAACTGTGACTAGTGTCAGCTGAGAGAAAAATTTATATTTTGTTTGAGAAGTGTCTCGCAGTGAAAAGAGGAATGATGCAATAATAATCGCAGCAGTTTCATCAGCTCTAGTCATTCGTAGTTGAAAATGGTTTTTCACATTTTATCATGCAAGAAAATACGATATTTTGGTACCAGAAGTCAGTTGTTAAATCCAAAACAGTAACAGCATTGTTATGGTTTCGCGATTATCCCCAATACCGTTTATTATTTAAATTGGTTATTGGATATTGATCAATTTTGATTAAATTGTGTTGTTTATCTACAAACTCATCCATTTCCCACAACTGTTTTCCCCGTTTATTGAGGTATGAAGTTATGTAATTTTTGTAAAGTAACATAACAGCAGATTATGTTTTTGTAATTTGACAATATGATTTAACTGAGTTATAAAAAGTTAGATGACAAAATACTTTAATTACTAAGGTAGATGAAGGTTGGTCGTTGACTCGGTTCAAGCTTTCAGGATATTATGGCTTCTGCAAATTTTGATGGTGTAGAATTCGATTGTTTTTATTTTGAATATATTGTGTCCTAAGTGGTTATCAAGCTATTGAACCGAGAAGACAGTTATATTACTCCATTGGAATGTATTGGACAAAAGATGTAGATCCCCTTCATCGTGTCTTTTCATTAGTCATGCTGTTGCAAGCAAATGTACACTGATATAACCAGTTGAAAGTATCATGTTGCATAAATGCGTTTATATTCCTATGCGTTACAAAACATCTCGTTTTATAAAATGAAAACAGTTCAACAGTATGAAATATAACTTCTAAAATCACCTTTTGTCTTTGATTTGATCAGTTAGATAAAAAAATATGTTTCTTTCTCGTTGTGTGAATCACCGTTCTATTACGGTTTTTGACATTATATTTCTGTGTAAATGCAAACTCCTCACCTAACGATCTTCTGGCCATAACTTTCTGTTTTTATGGTAGAGTGTTTTCATTAACCTTTATTTATAACTTAATTTACAACAGCTATCAAAGTTTAGGTATTATCCACTCTAGGCTTCTTTCCAATGTATGTATTCTTGATAGGCTCCATCATTTTTCAGAGAGATATCTAGACCTAAGAAATAAAACTAATCCTTTCATGTTCCATTGTGGATTTGATGTTAGGGTGAACTTTTGTTGCAAGTTTCAATTAAAACTTTTGCATAATTTATGTTATTGCACAATACGAAAGTTTCATCAACGCAAATTATATAGAATTGTGTTGTTGATAGTAGGCATTCGATTCATTCATTCTAAATTGTGACGAGAATATCCGAATCATTGTTTTTAAGAGATTTCCTGTAGCCATATTGTCCGTCTAATGTTATAACTTATCGCTAAATTGGAAATAGACGATTTAACGCTTAGTCGTAATTAATGTCTGAGCTTTATCTATGGGATGGATAGGTAACGTGGGTATTGACTGATTATATCACTTGTTTCTTCCAAATGGTTGTTAGTAAACTGTGGAGATATGTCATATTTGAGTACGTACTTGATCTAAAAATTGTATAAATTCAAGAGTAACTCTTACGAATTGGTTCTGGCTTATTTTTTAGCTAATCATCATGACTTTATTTTACAGTACTAGAGATTTTTCTGTTTGAATTTTGAATGACTTTTCTTGAGTCTTCCAGGATCATTATTTGCATTTGATCAGATTTAATGGTTAATACGACTCCATAAACATTATCTCATTTGATTAACATTGAATTATAGCCAACTTTGAGTTGAACCAATCACGTTTGTTTTCACTAAAAGTGTTAAGGTCAAAAACGTGAATATATAGGTTACCAAATTGAGATTTTATTTTAATTCTGAGTGTAGATGTGTTTAAATGAACCGCA
Organism: Schistosoma turkestanicum; assembly: GCA_944470395.2. Lineage (NCBI taxonomy): Eukaryota > Metazoa > Platyhelminthes > Trematoda > Strigeidida > Schistosomatidae > Schistosoma > Schistosoma turkestanicum. Next base: position 53,927,250 of record OX103971.1, read on the forward strand.
TTCAACTTTATGCAAGACAGGTTATATTTAAGGGTCTTTCACCACTTAATATGAACTAGATTGTTATGTAAATTCCCTGATCCTTTTTATTGTTGAGCAACCCATCCTTTTTCAGTTTCAATACTTCGCATATAAGCACATGTTTCACCTACCATACTTCAGCAGCTTTGCTGTCTTATGCTTATAGTATAAAGTACCAAATCAACTGTCATCCAGTATTATTTTAATCGATCTTTCATTTTTCGTTTCATTATTTCTTATTGTTAAAATGTTCCCAACCTAAATGTTGAGGAAATTGCTCATCGGTTGCTTAAAAACGTTAGCTTGAAAACATTTTAGTTTATTTAAAAATATACACAGACATAACTACATAAGTTAATGTTTGTTAGAAAACAAGCGGAAGTAATTAAACTTCATTACATTGATTTAAACAAAAAAACGTAAAAATGGATTAAACATTCATACAAATATTGATGAATTGTGTTTTCTTCCATGATCATTGTCTGTGATCTGGTAAACCAGAGTCCTAAGAACACAGTTGCGAATTCGGAAAATACATTGGTTCCTTTTTAAGGAAATACTACCGCTGACTATCACTTTACAAGACGATGAAATGTATGACTAACTCTAGGCCTCTTCATTAAGTCGGAATCAATGTCCGTTTTAAAGCACCACTCCGAAAAATTTCCACGTTATATTATTTCACAGAAAGCAACATCTCATTAGAAGCTAATCTACTTACATATATCTATTTTCTTATTAGACAAAGTGCATCCCATTGCTTTCAAAGATTTAGTCCTAGGCGATAACTTAGTTCCTATGAGGCAGTAGACAAAATTCTGTCCAATGAACCAATTATGAAAAACACCTACTGGGACATTATCCAATTCATTGATGTTTATAGTGAGAAATATAAATTCCAAAGTGATAGTACTGTTTTATTGATAAAATGTGTCTTACAATAAATACTACTACGAAATATTTCATTTTAAATCCAAATCACTATCGAAAAAGGTTATTGTACTTATATATTGATGATATATACTGTAAAACTTTATTTTTATGTTGCTTGTTTCATACAGTGACGTATTTCTCATAATGATTACAGATATAAACTAAAGAAACATATTCAAGGAAAACGGTAATGACAAATAGATAGACAAGAGGGTAAAATATTGTCGTTTACGTTTATCTAATTGACATAAATAACCCTTTTATTTTGTTAAGCATTATAGCTAACTGATTGAAACAAAGATATTCAATAGCTTGAAATATGTCACATAGTTTTATTTATAAATCTTACTTGAAAGCAAAATTAGATGCAAATATAAGATATGCAAATTAAAAAAAAAAATAAATATCAACTTATTGGGGCTATAGAAACTGATTCAATTTTCAATAAGAAAACAACAGACACGAAAACAATGTATAGTTGCTTACAAATTATGAGAAAGAACAGTAAGACCTTTCAGATTTTAAAAAGTCAGTTAACTGTTTATTTGCAAACAATGATTAGGTTACTACAAAACTGTTGAAAATATTAGAAATAAATTGCTAGCATTATACGTTGTGCAGCTCATCATTTTCGTGAGAGTCTCCTTCAGTTTCAGCAATCATGCATTTTAACTAGCCAGTGGCTAGTTAAAATAATTATAGAATATGGTCAACAGTTGAATTAGCATAAGTTAATGAAACTTATAATCAATGGAATGATCATGGTCATTTTGAAATGAATAAGAACCATACCATCCAAGTATATTGGGAGAGTTAGATAGGTGAAGTAAAACATGGAACACAGTTCATTTGTATTTGTTGTATGAATCTTCCCATTAATAGGTAGAACTGCATATGTGCATACTGGAAGGGGGGTGTTGCCTCGACCTGGCCTTCAGGTTACAAGCATTATTAGTAAAGGTGGATAGTGGCTAACAGTACAATCTAGGATGCGCGTTTTGTCCTGTTCGGTGCTCGTAAGTTGAATGCATTTATTCTTGTCTGGACGTTTATATTTAATGATAAAATTTTCACCATCACTCTGAACGACAAATGAAACTCATACGAAAAACTAAGGATCATCAAAATCCCACTTAACTCTGGTGTTATGACACTGTCCTTTGTAAATGGTCAAAAGAATAAAAATAGCACTGAAAAACCTGTAAGAACAGGTATTTCTTAGGCGTTACTTAAATGACAGTGAATAGATACTCCAATGCAGTCAAAATGTTTGAAACATACAAATTTTTGTTAATGCTTTTTGAATGTGTTGTTATCATACAGAATGTCAGCAACATTTAATTCTATGACATATGTGACTAAAGCTTATGATGGTATTCGAATTCATTAATTTTCAAGGAAAATATATTTCTGATATTGATTATTTTGGAACGTTACATACTCAAATTTGCAATCAACAACAATAATTCGTATTCAGTTACAGTTTGTCACTTTCAATTAATTAATCAGAATTTTTACATTTATTTGCTGAGTATTTTTATACTACAAACTTGAGAATAACAAATACATTCGATGTTGCGTGACCACTTAACCAGTATAACTAATCTATATATTTTTCTGAAGACACCTACTCATGTTTCCTATCATATTAAGCTCACTCTGCCATAATATTTCCAGTGTTATAAAACAGTATCATAATGTTTTGACGATGATGATGATTGATTTATCAGTTCTATGATTGTTTAAGTTTATTCTAGATCATTTGCATGTAATTAGTGATTGACTATTATAATGATATCGAATAGTATTTTGTAATCTTTTAAGAATTTTAATCGTTAGCTGACTCCCAAAAAGATAGCTTGTGATCATTTAATTTGTGACGATGAAGGATTTTAAACTAGGTTCGTAATTTTATAGTTTAGCCTAATGACAGATAGTAAGTTTCATGTACAACAGTATCAGTATAGGAGCTAAGGTCACAAAAGATCTTAAATGAGGTTAAATCCTTTTCTAAGCTGATAAAAAACTGTTCATCATTCTGGTAAGCTAGCTACACTTCTAATATTTCACTTGTTTTGATGAAATATGTTGATACATACTGATATGTATGTTTCTTCACACTTTTGTAACAAAAAAATTTCAAAGATTTATTAAAATCTTCGTTGAACTGTCAAAGAATTATTAATTATAAATAAGTATAGTCGACTTGTAAGAATCTAAGCATAATGTTTCTACAAATATGATTAGGTAGCTTTCGAAATTTCAGAGTTTAGAGCTTATATTAGTTTGTGCGACAAATCGAGCCTTAAACATGGATAAATTTCAAGAACAAACAACTTGCAAAAAGAAACAGCATAACTATTAGTCAGATCTAAAGAAGCAGTTAATCAATTCATGTATATTAGAAATAATTGTATTAATGAAAACATATAAGAAAAATCTATGAATTGGAATGATTAAAATTTTCATAAAGAAAAACACTAAACTACCTTTATAAGTTGAAAAATATAACTTACCTACATAACAGATATGTAAAATAAAAATTCTTATCGTTACATCTACGATAATGAACACATTTTTAATGACGTTGTACATGTTTTCTTTTGTGTGAAAAATGTATTTTTTCAATGTAGAATATTTAGTTTACATTTGTCCTAGATAATTATCAGTTTTATCTTCCAGTCTGCTTTTCTCAATTCTAAACAAAATTCACCAAATACCGATTGTGTAGTAGAACATTTATGAAAGAAATTACTTGTTTATTTATTTGAAAAAAAAGAGTTCTTTTTTATTTCTGAATGAATGTTTCAATAAATGGACTTATTTCATTTTTGCATTTCATAAATGTAAATATGTTCGAAAACGATTTTATGACTGGATAAATTATTGGACCAATCAAAATAAACTTTTATTTTTGAGATTAGAAAAACAAACAAACATTTGTTAGACTTTGACAAAACTAAATTTCATAAAATTAAGGAACGCTACTTTCATAAGCTTTAACAATAAAAAGTTGTGAATTATTCCTATTGCCATGAGGTTTTAGAGTTAATTTTTTTTTAAAAATTGAATAGTTAATCACTAGAATATTCATGAGTATATTTGGTGACAGTGAGAGATTTTTAGCAGAAATTATAACACTTTGTAACGTATCTTTCTGTAATATGGTAAAAATGCAAAGCAAGACATATCACGTAACCGAGATCATCCTCAACCGTAAATGTTTTCATCCATACTTTTCCGATTACAATTTTCATCGACGAATATGGATTTGTATGGTACGAACTTGAATAAGATGACTTTTTTCTGTCCAAACTAATGATATAGATGAAATTATGTTACCGGCTGAGGTATCTAAGCTTGAGTTTTGTAGTTTGTATCATAGAGATAAGTTGTGATGTTTTATTCATTTCAAGAAAAATTTAAAACCTCTTTGTGTTGTGTACATTTTACAGGCCATTTGAATTACTTAATTTTGAGAAGACTATTTTTAAACAAGCTCTTCCAACAGGTTGTGAGAAATAAAAAATTACTTTGTATGAGTTTAGCAAAAAATTTAAATATTTATCTTTAAAAAGTGTGATCCATGAAGGTAGATAACTTTCAAATCTATAATACAAAATTTCGATTTATATAACAAATATTTTATTTTTGTCACCATTAAAAAACAAACATTTTTTGAAAACACTTACGAAATTACATCAAAATGCAATGAAAAGAAGGTTAAATTAGTACTCGAAAGCCATTAATACGTGTACCGTTTTAGTGGTCAGTTTGACTTTTAATGATAATCCAACAATGAACTGTACAATAATTCGTTCTCCACCTAGACATAAATGATAATGAGAACGAGTAGTAAAAGTATGTTTATATAATTTAGTGTTTCTGGTGTATGCTCTTTGAATAGATCAGTGTTTGCTCGGAAATGAAGATATTTGGGAAGCGATCAACCTAAAGAACCGATTTCATTGTTGGTTCTTTCATACATCGATAACTCACATCGATAATCGGTTGTATAATAACTGAATTTATATTTTCATGGTTAGCAAAATTGTTGTATATCATGTAAAAATGATCTATTATTTTCAATAATCCTAAGATTGAAGTGATTCAGTTTTGTATCCTTAAATATCTTAATTATTTATTAAGATTATGAAAAAATTTTGGTAGAATTAAACACAAACAAATATAATTTCCAAAGGTAGTTTGTAGTTAGAAAACATTTTCATACTCTGTAAATAACCTGCTGATTATTTATAGACTAACATATTCACCTTAACTCCGCCAGTAGAACCTTCAGGGCTACTGCCAGTCACAAGCCCGGATATAGGAAGAGGGTTGGGTATAGGGTTGGCGACCCCATCCCGTCAAAAACTAACTTGCCAAAAAAACGCTAATCATATTCATCTTGCTTATTCAAGATAACTTCATGAACCTGGATGATTCATACATTACAGTTCTCCAACTTCAGTTTATGGATATCACGGATAATGAATTAAACTTAAAAAGTAACTCACTCTAGCTTATCTAGCAATATTCAAAGACACACAGCAGAACTGTTCAACTAATATAAAATGGCAGGAAAATTTGATTCTGCGGTGTATTGATTTGGTTAACTCATATAAACAGAGTTCATACATTTCATTAATATATTTTACAAATCAATCATTCACATGCCAGTCAGATGTGATAATGTTTCCTTTCTCCATTAGATTGGTTTTTATAGTTTTGATCGTTTATTACGCATCAGGATAGTGGTTTGCACCATAGTGGAATTAATTTAAATTAAAATATTAAAATGAGAATAGTTTTTCACAAAATGTTTCTCACTATTCTCACTATTTTGAGTGGAATTTTTCTGGTTATTGCAGTTTCTGATTTTAATATTTCATGGTTCTTTTTTGCATTTTCATGAACGATTTTGTATTAATTTTTTACCTCTGAGTATTTATTCTAAATTAATTGAAAACCCTTGAATGATGACTGGATACTGTATAGTAAATAATTGTAAATGCCTGAGTTTTCGTTACTTTTTTGACAGTGGTACGCAGTGTTATAGGGGGAAGTGAATTCACACAGCCTACACTGATCTAGCTCCTTCAGCTTTTAAAAGATATAGCAGATTAGGATGGCTGTAGCTGTGTCAGGAGTGTTGCTCGGTTGCAATGAGTTTTGATATTCGCAACTATTAAAGTAGTGCACGTAGTTTACTAGTTTCCATAGGGATGAACCTGAACTTTATACGATGAGAGCATATCTTCTGAGAAGACATTGTTTCCAGACAACTTTCAACTGGGGATTTCGGACAGAGTTGTCAGTAATATATGAAGTAAGTTATAAGTTATCATTCTGGGTTCTGTTTTCAACCTGACTTCAAAATATATTGACCATAATATGGCAATAAATGGACTTCGTCTTGGTAATGCAAAGTTTTATATCCTACGCTTTCATGCTTAGTTATCTTTACAACTACTAACACAGTGTTATACTGCTGCACAGTTTACAACTAAAGGTAAATTTTTCATTTTTTCCAGTGAAACCATTCATTTTTAGTCTGTGACTTCCATATCCTTGCCAAGGGAAATATGTCATCTCGAGGTATATCAAACATCTTAGAAACAAATATACGAGAACTTATGTATTCAGCATCCCCAGAGGATTTGAGAATAGGACAATAATTCTAGATCCAAAACATTTTGTTTGTTTATCGACCAAAGAAAGAAGAGGAAGAGGCGACTTCCCTGCATCATTTAGAGACGGTGATATCCAATCAACAGCATAAGACGTCTTCGATAAGCCTTAACTATTCTCAAACCACTTCAGTAACAAACACCTCGTGTAAGCATATAGCGAATATTATATAACTCAATATCATTTGTCCACTAAAAATCCTAGATATAGGTAAATATATGGGACCTGAGGAATCGTATCATCGATTAATGACGAGACTAGCAAACTTTATCACCAAGCTCTTGAGCTTGCTTATTTAGTTATTAAAGCCTATTACCCCTATTGGAGCATAGGCCACCGACCTGAATCTCTTGAGCACATTTTTATATATCTTTAACCTAAATTAGATTACCGGAAGACTGGAAGAATGTCCAAATAAGTTCTATTTTCAAAACATTTATGAAACATAAATCTGAGAACAATTGTCTCGCAAGCCTGATCATTGTGTTTGTTAAAATTTCACAAGAGATTATACGCAAGGAATTGTCTAATTATCTGGATGAAAACAGGATTCTTTCTGAAATGCAACACGGTTTTATAAAAAAATTAGTCATATCTTACAAACTCATTTGCAACTCGAGAAAGTTGATGTGTACTAAAAGATTCCAAACTATCTATATTTGTAGTCTTCATGGACTTTAGCAACGTTTTGACAAAGTCGCATATAAATAGGTTGATATTTAGCTTCAGTGATACTGGAATTAGAGATAACTTACTTATGTGGATAAAAGATTAATGAGCATGGCCCTAACGAATGGTACTGGTGAACTCCACGTCTTCTATAAGGATAACTGTGATAAGTGAAGTGACGCAGCAATTATCATAGGACTAGTGTTATTCCTCTTGCATACAGATGAACTTTATAGTCTTTTATTATCATGGATTATTTATGCTGATGAAATCAAGATATGGAGAGCAAGAAAAGAAGAAAATGACTTGCAGAAATTTTCTGGATGGTCTAGAATTTGCCATTTTCCAGAAGATGTTTCTAGATGCATTATAATGCATTTCAGTCATCAGGATCCAGATACGTACATGGTAAATATTGCTGATGTGCACGTTGTCTAGACAAAAACTGACCTCGGAGTCATTGTCAGCAAAGACATGAAAACCACTACACCCTGTCGTGCATTAGTTGCTCAAAGTTTTAAAATTTTCTGCTTAATACTGAGAGCATTTAGTCACATAGATACTAAGACCTTTTTGACTTAGTTTAGTGTTCGTTCTTCCTGAGTTCAAGTATACAGGTAGCCAGCCCCTACCCAAAAATGGATGGTCAGTTGTTGAAGAAGGTTTGCACAGTCATAAAGCTGACACATCTATCTGTCCTTTTTATCATTTATAAGGACCGAAAGTTACTTCACTACAGTTTTTAAATAGCTTCATGATAAATTTGCAGTTGACATATCCTAATTTTTGTTGTCTTCCAAAACGGAGAATTTATGAGGACACTCCGAAAGATTTCACAAGTCTAGATATATAACATATCAGCTGATTATCAACTCCATCATCATATCATCCACGAGTAGAACTCAGTTCCTCGACATGAAATACAAGCTTCATCTATCGACGCATTTAAAAAAAGTTGAGTCAGCTGAGAGATAATCATCCCTGGGCTTAACATGAGTCATGCAGCCTCTTCTATTGCTTAGACTGGAACTGGATGATGGCACTTTGACAGAACACTGAGAAGACGTAGTTGATCTGAAAAATATGACATATTTGGGCTAAGCATTTCGAACACTCTAAACTTATCATGGAATTTCACAAATATTTGTAAAATGTTTCCCTCAACAACTATTCGGTGGTTTGTAAATGAGTATTTATCTCCTGAAAAACTAGACAAATTTTGAAACTGTCGGTTACCTGCTGAACTCGTAGAAAATTAAATAGGTAAAGATTCACCCAACAGATAGTTTTACAGCTATAGATTCTGAAAATGAAATCATTCTTCTGTCTCTTGCTTCAAAGTGTTCATTGGTTCGAGGCATGATGTCAGTTGGTAGTTAAAATAATTATCCCTCTATGTTTGAAACAAAATCTGATATGCATGAATTTTGGGGTTTGAATTCTATGCGAAATGAAACAGTACATAATAAATTTTATTTGTATGTTAAATTATCTGAAAAATATGATCGATCTCTAATTTCAATTTTAATCAATATGTTTAAAAAGTATACCTTCTTATGTATTCTATTAACTTATTTCTTTGATTCAAGTCATAAAGAAATCAAAGTAACCGTGACTCCATATTATTTATATAAAATATCTTCCTCCAGCTTAACGTATGCAAACTCATCAACACATCTGTTTTAAACAAAATCGACTTGTATGCAAAAAGTTCATTCAATTTATAATTAGCTCTCCTTTCAAACTTCATTACTAGACATCTTTGTTTACGGGGTTAATATTAACAAATGTGTTCAATTGTACCTTTTTGTAAAACCCGTATCCTTGGATTTGTAGCAAGTCGTTTTCCAGTTATGTAAACACATAAATTATTTTTCCAAGTACAGATGAAATTCAGTCAAATAAGGATCTGTGTAGGTTGTGGAAATAGTCGAGGTTCATTAGAATCCTGAATCGATCTGATTAAGACAACCATTGGAAATCTGGATATCTGTTTCGTCCTGGTATGGGACTCTTGAACATTTTGTATACAGGAAACCGTACACAGAGTCGAATCCAGGACCTTCAGCCTCGCGTGTGGACACTAAACATTTAAACCACGGTGCCGGCGTATAATGGCTTTAATGTCTGACATCAGCTGATCCACAGTATTGCACAACCATCTCTTGTTGCTTTTGCTGGGTACCTGCGTCCCAGCTGACATCGCTGACCTTCGATAGTCACGGATTGCAATGGAAGGTCATCGAGTTTTTAATAATCCTTCAAAGGAACTCAGACAATAAACTCACTATGTATATGTTTATGATTTTCTTTACATCTGTCGTCTATTTTTTATTTATTCCCTACTCATTGTAATTACAGTCAATCTGCAAGTTTTTATTTATTTACACGTCGACATTGATAATCTAAGTATATTTTTCATAATGTCTACCTGGTGCGTGTTTGATCACTGACGTGTGATCTGCTCACTTAGTTTCCAATATAACCATCCTGAACATAATCCATGTGTAGCTTCGAGACTTCTCGTTAGGAAATAAAATTAACCATACTCGGAAAATCAACATAGATATATGTATGAAGTAATAAGATAGAGTTAACGGAAAAGTAAGCTGTAAATTTCTGACTGAAACAAGTGGTTACTCCATACAGCGGAAATCGAAAACGTAGACATTCGGATATTTTTCATGTTGGAATATAAAATTGAATTAAACTTCAAACTAAATTTAATGTGAGGAAATTCTCGGAGTTCCAGTGAGAAGCTGTGACCACTGGAGTTAAACACTATCAGGTGTAGGCATTAACTGCTGAAGACGATGTTTGAGGTTACACAAAATCCTTAGATTGGTCAGAGTTAGACATTAGCACTGTTAAATAGCAGCTTAGTGGTCTACATGTTAAGCGTTCGTGCTCGAGGCCGAAGGTCCTGGGTCCATATCCTGCGCGTGGAAGAATTCGTGGTTTCTCACCACTGAAGGGACCCATGCTGGGACAAAACGGCTGTCTAGTGTCTCCAGTTTCCTAATGGTGGTCTGACAATGATTAATTCACACTTTCTAAGGAAAACAACAATCTCCATAACACAATAATGAAAAATTATATTTGATGTTCACAATAACACATGCAGTTTAAAATGTGGAAAAATAATGCACATTTTATTTGAATAGATTTGTGAAAAAATGTAACCGTTTACTGCTGAATACAATGGTAGGGAAGTGATAACATGTCCATGTTGTCACTGAATAGGTAATGTGAAACCTGTAACTTCAAATTAGTCACAGAATTTTAAGTTTCTGATTATCTATAGATTGATATGGCTTATTAAGTCATACAAAACTCCTGAGAGTCAGTGCAAAGTTATTGTTTTTTGGAAGGTTATACATGTTGATTCTAGAAAAATTAAAATTTGTTTGATTTTAAACGATAATCCCATAATAAATTTCATTGAAAATGATAGACTACTTATTCAGTAAATAAGTAACTGAAATTTGTTACAAATATTTTAACACAAAACATTAAACGTCAAACATTCATACAAAGAAAATTGTTACGTGACAAAGTTCTTATTCAGAATCAATGAAACGATGTTCTCTTATCAAGTAGCACAAATCTAATCAGATAACGACAAAACATTTCAAGCGAACATCATTGATAATAGTCATTCGCTGCATGTATATATATATATATATATATATATATATATATATATATATATATATATATATATATATAATCGAAATACAGAATCGAAGATGATAGTAATTACAATTTTCTACCATTTCTTTCACTCACTTATTTGTTAAAAGTCATACAAGTCTATTTTAAAAAAACACATGTGAAAAAAGTAAATCTATGTGAGAAACCCATTTTGACATGAAGCTCATTTCTTATCAAATTCTGTCAATTGTTCATCAAACATCTATAGTATATATGCTTGTTAAGATATTACGATAAATAACTTATCTGATATTGTATTGTTACGAGCAGTTCTTTACTGAGTTTAATGTTTGAGATGCATCTATACGTGAGCAAAAACTTATAACAAGTCAAGTTATTGTACTTCATACAAGTCATATGATAACAAATTTGTTTGTATTGTTTAAAACAGAACAACTTCGTGAGTTTTAGATTAGTTTAACAAGGTCAAACTTACCTGCAATGAAGTGTTATTTATGAGAACCGTTTGCATATTTTACCATGAATATACACCGATCCGACTTCTTGAAATGTTTTCAATCACATGTCTAATGAGAATTTGTCACATTTTACTGGAACTCAACACCGTATTCCGAGACCGAAATTCATACGTGTAAGGGGAAAAGGAAGATGCAACAGTGACGAGTATAAATCCTAAACTTACATATCCAACATATTATTGAATACAGGCTTTCAATCATGTTCACAGTCGACATCCTAAAAATTTCATTCATGTGAAACTTAGCTTATTATGATTTAGGATATCATTCAGTTAGAAAATACAAGTGTCCATATGTTAATGTTATGTTAGTTGACAGAAAAAAATTACATTAGCTTTTTGTTTATGATTGAACACTGAACATATTTACGAGTCTACATTTTATAACATGTATTCTCATCCTATGCACCTTCATCGAAATTTTTAGAAGCAGTCCTAAACACGTTTCGAGGCGAGCATATGTTACCCCTGTAGACTGTAAATCATTTTTTTTGAAAATCTGAGGGTTTAGTAATTAGTCGTTTCGAAGTTCATCTCGGTAAACTGGATCTACAGTCATCAACCAAGCGGTCGAACTGATCTATGTATGGAAGATAATTGGCCAGAAAGAATAAACCACCATCTGTAATTGTATATCCGAAGTTTTGGGTAGCTCTCGCTAACGAATAGTCCCATTTCGGTGAAACATTGATATTCATACGACTACAAGTGCGTGGGATTTTCGTAGTAGGCTTTGGAATTAACGGAATTATTATCGCAAGATTAGGTACAACTGCAAAATGAATACTAACTAGTTTGTACTATAATTGTATCTCGTTTGATCCATTGAGGCTACGTTAATCGCATATCTTGCCTATTCTGATCTGATTCGGGTGGAACAGTAAGTAACGAGTTTTTAATAAGTCTTCATTTTCTTTTCGATTTACCGTTAAATTTTGATAGTTCTTATGAATAATCAGTCAAAAATGATTTCGAATTTGGCATAATATGTTCTTCAACAAATGACAGGATAGTTTCTTTCGTGTTGACCACTCCTTAAGAATTACAAATGGATAGAAATTTCACCTTTAGTCCTCTATTTTCAGTATTCATACTTAAGTTTGAAGTAATTCAAATTTGCACATAAATCAGTTAATGAAATCAGTCATTATAATTAGAACAATGACTTTCGTCATAAGTATTTCTTCTTTTGCTCAAGAAAGTCAAATCCGGTAAGTCATGTATTCTTTTCAAAAGTTCCTGACTGAAAGTTTTATCACTGAAAATGTTGTATAAACTTTCGAAGTTGAGCAACATGAAAACCTAATGCAAACATATATGAGTTGAATATCTTTCTACATAACAGTCACTGCTCATTAAATTCTGCTATAAAAGCAAGTTCTGGAGGTTGCTTGCGTTTGAGGCTGAGGGATGTAAAGGCAGATTATGCGGTATGAATCTTAACAAGTAACAAAACACATTTCTTAACTCGTTGGAACAGTAAGACATTTCTCAATATTTTACAACTCATACAAATTTTAAATCAACTAACTTTTACTTAATTTACTGACTGAAGGATGGTATTTCAAATAAGTGCACACTTACTTTTGTTTTTGGATTAAACCCATAGATGAAGAATTTGAGAAATTTTTGCACATTTTATTTTCAGAATGTGGGTTACTTGTCATGTTTATAATCATGATATACTTGAGCGATTACGAGTTCACCTTACTCAGTAAACGGAACGAAGATTCATGATTCAGTGACACGATAGGCTATTCTAATCCGATCGTCTTAGGAGTAGCACAATTTCTCATTTCAAGATCCATAAACTATCTATTTTGTATTGTTAAGATTATTTTTATCTCCAGCAATCGAAATTTCTGTACACTAAGACTTTTAATTTGAAAAAAATACATTTTACCTGAAGGCAATATCGAGGCAATTCAAAGAACAGTTGCATATGCCAAAGACACTGATCAATTGAAGTCCTAATCATTAATGGGAAGATTCAGATAACCAATAAAAATGAATTAATCTTTACTATGCTGCACAAGCGAATGGCTATCTAAACTGGATAGCTAAGTGGATAAGTTGATGGCGTTTGACGTGAATGGTACTGGGTTTGAATTCCGGGGTGAACGTCAGTTCTGAAATGCAAATATATCCGGCTGACGAGTCCTAAATAGGAAGAAATGCGCGTCCTGGATTCTACTGCTCGTCACTATCCATCTCTGCTATTAATGGCTTTGTTTAATATTTACGAATTTTATTGCATTCTCGATAAACTAACTGTTTACAAATACTACTGTTATAAATCAAACTATTACAATCAGTTTGATACCACACATTCAGTAAAAACCTTTCTTCATAATTTATTCAACAAATGTTGTTCCAGAATTTCTAATGAATTTTCTTTATCTTATCGATATGATGTTCTTGGTAGTCTAATGTGAGCCATAGCTAACAGTACGTTGCTAATTTAACTTTGCATTTAATGACATATGACACGTGATCTTTTCATTATTTTATTTCTAATTTTATTAACATTACAGCACGGAGTAAGTTTTAATTGAATATTGTTTAAATGAACACTTGTTATGAACCGTAACAGAAGTACAAAGAATTGTGTTACGTACAAGTTTCATGCTCTAGTCACATATTCCATATAGTTTTATTTCTACTGAATAAAATTGACCGTAGAAAAAAGTGAAAATTACTCTAGATTATATAATTAGTACTGTCACAATTAGAAGTATATTGACCTACATACATATTGGACTAATTCTGTAGTTATATTTACAATTACTTTTTTATTATTAATTCATTACTTAACTTGTGATAATTAGTTGTGTTTCAAGTTACTGGTGGTTATATTTATTAACTTAAATGGATGAGTACCGTTTCGAAAAGTAGGTACAACATCAAAATTTCTTGAACAACCAAACTTATCTCATCATTGGGATTTTGTCATTATGTATTATTTGGATTGCTCCCGGAATCCCACATATGCTTGCAAGAAGACGAAGCGCTTCCATTCAATCACAGTTCAGTATAATTTCAAGGATGTTGATTTGGCAGAAGGTGATTGGATGATGATGAAACATCACTTGGTAAGGATTGGAGGATTTTATATGCTGTTTTCACTTCATACAAAAAACTATAACTAAACACATTTTATCTATACAGATTTGACACTTACCATAAAGAGAATGTTTTCTGTTTTGTTCCGGCTTTTGATTTGAGACCCGGTTCGTAATTTTACTTGTTCTAGTGTCAAACGTTGGATTGTATATTATGATACATAACAAATAAATCATGTTTAACAATCATATGAATATCAATACATTATAATATCTACCGTTTATATGCAATAATCATAAAGTCTTTCCTGAAATAAAATAAACCTTATCAAAGGTTTTTTCATCCACTGTTGTTAGACAACACAGATGCACAAGTTATCCAACTATAGTCCTAGTAGAACTGTAATTGAAAATTAGGTAATAATAATTTCAAGCAGTAATTTCAGTCACAGATTATGAATAATTATTCTATTTATTCATGATCACATAAAAACAGAAACGCATTTGCCCTACTAATGTATATCCAGTTGAGAAGACATTCTTTGTAAGTTATTCAACAGTCTATGATAACGAAACCTAACAGTCAGGCTTAACAATATGCCAGTTTGGTTCTATATTGAAAATTTACGTATACTTTTATTTGCATATGGTTAATGCACTGATGTTGCTTCAGTATGAATATTATCAAATTAAACTATAACACCCGAACAAAGCTTCATAAAAAGCCAATAACTAATTCAAATAATGGATTATTCGACGGCTTTTATTAGTTAATTAGTGGATAACGTGATGGTGTTTGAAGCAAGCGGTACTGGGTTCGAATACTGGAGTGAACATCAAATCTCAGATGCAGGTATATTCAGCTGACAAGTCCTAAGTAGGACAACATGAGCGTCCTGGATTCCACTGTTTGTCACGTTCTATCTATTTCATATTTACCAGTCATGGTTCCTGATAGTTATTTAATTTATGTATATAATCGCTATGGTTTATACGCATAATGGAGAATTATTGTAGACGGATCGCGAAATTGTGATACTATTTCATAGGATATTGATTGCTTATTCCGTCCAATCATAGACGCGCGGAATGTCTAGGATATCAACGTACTATTCTTTGATTGGACAATTCAATAAACTTTCTGTTTGCTGATTGGGTGAATTATAATGATGCTTTTAGTCCATACCAAAAATATATATACACTGATTTTTCTGCATATTTGACACTTGATGTAGTATACGATTCGCAGAATGTTCAGTGCGCTAAAACGCCAAAGTTACATAACGTGTTAACCGTCATCGAGTAGGAAGTTCAACAGAATTTCACCTTAAAGAAAGAGGTGTGTGAACAGTCTGAGTGACCGAGTTTATACTACTGATGGATTAGATACTCGAATGGCGCAGTACACAGAGACTAGATCAGTTTATATCAGGTACTCGATTGACGACCAAACAGAGAAACAGAGTAAGTGATAGACAATACTTTATTCTACAATTACAGGCGGCAACTCTGTGTGAGTCTAGCGTAAATATCAATAAAAGATAAATAAGTTAAATGTGTGATAATCAGTAGGCTGTGATTCAATGAAAAATCATATTTCCACTATTACACTTCATAAACTATCAGTAACTAGTTTTATGGTGAAAAACCTGTTAAAATGCCCTCAACGTCTTCAAAGTCTCGATAATCTCCTTTCATTATATGGTTTGAATATAGCTTTCATAAACGTTTTCACTGTTTAATTCGAACCTCTTGATGGCTTAGACATACAAAACCCATTATATTTTATTTTTTGGTTTAAATTACTCACTCATGTTGTTTAATGGGATTCTAATAGGCATCTCTTATTAAAATATGTCTTGCTTTTCGTATTGCTATTAACGGTGGATTACAGTAAGAGGAAGTTCATGGGTTAAATTCATTTGCAATTAGTAGAGATATTTTGATATGGAACACTTACAACATCGTATAACTGACATACCGTGTAAAGTGTTAATTTATCATAATAAATCCTGATCGAAAAGCGTTTTTTCTGATTATAGGAAAGTACTATCGATTCAGTACCATTACTACTACACTTGTCGTCCATAACTAATAAATATATTAAATATTTTAGTGACTGAAATTAGTTATTCGACAAATTCGATTGTCCTTGTTAACTCAAAAATCTAGTAGACTGTTTTAACAGTTCTCCATTATATATATTAAAATTATCGGATAGAAAAGTTTCCAGGCCCGCAGTCTGATAACATTTTGAACGAACGAAGAATGGACCATGAAAATAAGTTCTCCGTTTGTATATCCTACTTAGATCAAGCTTGTTTAATCGATGGCGGTGCAAAAAAGCCAAATGCCAAGTAAACTTATTTCAGACACTCGTTGTTTGCCCAGGAAAACGCTAAGATGAGAGACGGGGAATACCGACCCGCTAACTTATTTTAACTTAACACTTTGGATGACAAAATGAGTGTGAAGTTCAGGATAATTCATCTGACTGAAAGGAAAAATAAGCCATGTAAGAGCGTAACAATGTTCGTTTGTAGAAGTCAGGACTGGGGAAAGTCTAATTGGAAAGGTGATTATTCACCAATTCGTATTCTAATTAACTCTAGGTATTTATGATTTTCCATTTGAAACACGTTCTCGAATAATATATAAATGTATCGATCGAATAGTGTGTTTTGTTGATATTTGACTGTGAGGTGAATGAGTAGGAATGAACAAAGAATGATTAGGTGCTGAAAACAATATTGGTTTTACACTACTTATTAGTGTTATTCAGCAACTACATTGAAAACGGTATAGCATCCATCAGTCGTATGTGAAGATAACTCTAATCCTCAAAGCTTTCATCATAGGGTGTTAAAACCTGATTATAATCCGGCACCTACGAAGGTGCGTAAAATATAAATTATTTTCAATTATATCTCATGTTGACTGATGAGCAAATATAATTAAATCATTCAAAAATTTGCTATAAAATTGCAGACATCCAGTAAATCACAAAACCTTTGATTTCCAATTTTCTCGCTGTTAAAGATGTTAAGAAAATGTTTCACACTTTCTGAATGATTCACTTCAGTTACTACAGTGATTAGAATTATCGGAAACCGTAGGTAACTATGATCAAGATTTTACTGGGCTAACTTAAAATCGGTATCAAATTATGAGTAAAAAAGCTTTTGAATGCCGAAATTCAAAAGAAATAACTCTAATGAACTACGTTGAAATCGGTATAAGCGATGACGTTATTACATTTCACTTATTTGGCTGTATTAGACTCCTGTATGATAGATCACAATGGTGTTGCTTAATCTAATTCACTTAGAAATTGTTCACTTAACAGTATCATGCATAGCTATTCATAGATTTTAATGTTTTTAGTGTGTACTTCATTGCACAAAATTTTGAACAATTATGTTTTGCAGTATTTACTCAAGAAATGATGCAATCTAATTATTCAGTAATTAAGCTGGCGCTAAGTGACCAAATAATCGACTGTAAAATTCACCAGTACATGTGACGAAAATGCGAGAGAAGAGAAATCGTTGAAACGAATATTCTTCGCTCATATTTTGATAGGAATTTCTGAAGGGATTAAACTGTTTGATCATCTATGAAAGGTGTGCAGTATTTTCGAAATCCTCAGTCATCAGATGAGTGGGATGAATTATTCGGTGATTTTTGAATTGATTTATCCTATGTTGGATGATATCAAATACATGAATTATGAGTTTATGGCCGGTGTTAATATTACTTGATCCCGAATGATGTGAATTTTGCCATCAAGGATAAGTAGTGCTGGCTAGTCTGTTTTAACTTCCTTCAGTATGCACAATTTCAACAAAAATTGCAAAGACTATCATTACTAGTCTGTACTAACCCTGTCATCGAGATCAGATGGAATAACAGTATACTTGGAGAATTCACAGTTTACTACCAAAATGTTTATCCCTTCATCTTTAGATTTCCACTTAGCATACAAGCAGATTATCGGCTGTCTTCTTTCACGTGTAATTTAGTCTTCAATATAGTACGATCACGCTATGTATTTCGATCTGACACATTTCTCTGCTGTTGTAGCTTCTGGTCTACACTCCACTCTCTACTACTTAGAAACCACGACACTACTAACGATTTCATTTATGATGATTTAGTTTACTGCTTGAAACTAGTGTTCACTTCAGACACATACACGCTACCTAAATAGTTAAGATATGTATTTTTATTCAAATTTTATTTAAAAAAATCAATAGATGGTTTTAATGTTTTTTTTATTTTTTACATCAATGAAATATATAATGTAACTGTAATATTTTTTTGAAGGTAGTCGTTTTCGTTGTTCCTGTAATAATAATAAACTTTATGGGATTATTTGGTTAAGCATGTAACAGTGATAGAAAATAAGAAATTTCATTTAGGAAAACTCAGAGTTGAGTTCAGTCAGTAGGTTAATATCAGTGCAAAATAACTAGAGATGTGTAGTTTTAGTGTTATGTAACCATCAATAAAAACTTTGATATCTTTCAGTTTCACTAAAGCAATTTTCGTTGAATTTATTCTTTTCAATCCCCTAAAATACATTTGATGCAAATTGTGGACGCAAATGTTAAGAAGTAGTAATATTCATCATGTTGAGTGCATTCGAGAAACGCTTAAAGTTGTTGTTACTGTTCTATTGTATTTCAGACCAGAAAGGTGTAGTATTTTCATCTCTATGTTTTTTTTCTCGATTAGTGATGATGAATAAACTTCAAACTAATTAGTGAACTTACGTCACTATCCAGTGACTAAATTAACTAGCTGTTTCTGTGTAAAGTAAGTAATATGTTGTAGAAAACAGATATAGTCTTTGACATTTTAACACATAAATCCAATATAAATTCAATAATGTTTGTTCAGTATAGCAACATGACTTCCGAATGAAACTGATATCACGGTTTGTGTATGTTGTAAGATATATATTTCATTTATTGTAATGGCTTTTCAATTAATTATATTAGGTTTATATCATTTTCACAAGGTAATTTAATCCGACTGGAAGTGGGTGTCTAGTTTTCGTAGGTCCTGGTAAATGATTTTATCAACTTTTATTAAAACCCGATTTCATTGATAATGAAACTTGTAAATGTTTTATCCTGTGAAGATAAACTTTTGAGGAAACTTTGCTGTTTTGACATAATCTTCAATTTTATTAATCATGAATACTTAAGATTTTTAGGTAGAAAACTTGATATAGAAAGGAGAAATCAAGTTAATTGGTATTTTGATATTCATAATTGAATTATGCATTAAGCATACAGTAGTGACAAAACTTCCTCAATGATTTTCAGTTGAAATTACTTAAGGATAATCTGCTTATTGAAATATCTTCAGGTTTTTCAGTAATAAGAATAAACTAATCATCAGGTTTTAGCTGCTTTTGAGTAAAATTCATTTGGTAAACTGGGAAATATGATTTTATGAGTGTAAATAAAATAACTGATTGCTTTTTACGAGATACATAACTATGATATGCATTTTGTTTAGTGATCAAGTATACATAAAGATGGATGGAAAACAATCTTTTCCTGTTTTCAGTTCAAATCAAGATGTGAAAATTGAGAACAATCAAGAGAATATGCATTTTCTAATGCAGAACGCAAATTTATAATTCTATGTAAAATCAGTTACTGCATAAGTTTCACGTGAATTATATGGTAAATGAAAGGAGCTGTGTGAAGAAATATTGTGGAGCAAATGATATAGATAAGTAAAGTCCTTACTTGAAATCAATCATAGCATAAGGATAATTTTCATTTTTCAATTGTTCAGTATGAATCTTTGATTATCTCATCATAAGGATCAGGGTTTAGTTGGATAGTGTGGGTTTGGTTGATATAGTTTAAGAATATTCATTGCCTTTAAGTTTATTCTTCAACTTCCTTCTTTAAAAGTCAAAGACGAAGAGAATCTGGTTATAGTTTCTGGGTTTTATGTTCAAAAACACCATTTCAACATCTACTCAACTTAATTACTATTTGATTGACTAGCATGAATATTCACAAGTGGTTGTTCGTTGTTTCATTCTACACTCAATGAATAAGTCATAATGAGTCGGTTGTGTCATTAGACAATATGAAATGACGGATTTATTATTGTGTAGTCAATGTACCATATGTTGAATACGTTTTATCGTTAGTTCTACAGTTCCACTAACAAATGGTTTGACTTCGCACTATTAGAACTAATTGAAAAATGCATTAATTATTGTCAAGAATGTTGACTTGTACTCACAGTATAATTTTTTCTTCTTACATCCTCTCTATATCTTCCTTTTTCGTACAATAAATTCTAGATAAAAATTGAACAAACACAGAGAGAGAAATAGTGAAATATCGTATCATCAGGTAGATATATAGTCCAAAGTTATTAATATTCAATGAGAAATTTCTTGGGTCAAATTACACTTATGCATGTGTACATTACCGGAGATTAAGTTGTAGTGTGAAAAAGTAGTGTAACATCAGATATTTGTGACTTATTTGAATAAATAAAAGTTAGCTACACTACACTAGCTAAACTACGTAGCTCACCAATTTCAGTGAGTCATGTTTATTATTTTATTTAGTTGCGATTCCACCACAGATAACTGGGAGGATATACCTTTGAGTATATGACACAGTGTCATCTAAGTAAAAACTATTTATTAGTAAACGAACACTGCACCATTGAGGTAAAATTACTTCATAGTTTTTATCGCATACATTGTTCCTAAATATCAGTGAAAACAATGTTGTTCAATTGTAATAAGCCTATCATTGAGAAAGCCAAACATTTATAATCAATAACAATGATGTAGTACACAGTGAATTCTCCATAGGAGAAACAGAATGGTGTCAATCAGTCAGTTACAACGTAGTTCATGTCCCCATACTACATAAGCACAGAGACGCAATTATCAGTTCAAATCTCATAGTCGTAGAGATAGTAGAAGTATCAACGACAATCGAGAAGATTAGGGTTCGAAGATTTTATTCAAGAAGCGTTATCAAATAAAATAAACTTAATAGGAAAAAGATAAAGGTGATGAGGAATGCAGATTTGTGCGAACACAAAGAATGGATGCACCTGCGCTATTGCAAACGATTTCGAGTCACGTTATTCAAGGTCTCCAACCATCGGTTACTATCAAATCCCAGACCCCAACCAGGTAGCCGACATTTACCAGCATGACTCAGTCCAGTTGTCAGTGGCCTCATGGATTCGTGCCACGTTTTCGTTTGGTCGTCACCAGCTTTCTTCCAACCTAATTCTACACCACAAAGTATAGCTCGACGAGCCAGTTGTTGTTTGGGCATGTCCCAACCATCCCAACTGATGAAGTCTCACTACTTCATCTATTGATCTACCATCCTCACCTAATACCCGTTTCCTAAAAATAACTTTGCTTACTCGATAGTCTCAGGATAAACGAGCCATGCTTCTGAGACACTTATGATCGACAACAAGCACTCTACAATTATCTTCTGTTCTAGCTGGCCATGTTTCACAGCCATAAAGTAGGACTGGGTGAATCATGTTGATCGTTTTCTTTAGTAACAATGCCATCTCAGGTTACTGAATGGATATACTTCGGAGTATATCACACAGTGTTATCTAAATGAAAACTATTTGAGGACCAGTGAATTGTTGTTCTTAAATACCAGTGAAAACAATGCAACCTAATTTCAATAAGCCTATTATTATGAAAGCCAAATATTCATGTTATACACAGTGTGTTCATCATAAGAGAAGTAGGATGGTGTCGTAAGATCGAAAATAACTATTTCTAATAATTATTTGGGTTTCAAACACAAGTTTCATGTATATTAACATCAAATGTCACTTGTCTTCTTTCTCAACAAGGAATTTATCAAGTGTGGTTTATGTAGATTAACACGTTTCATGTTACTCAGAAAATAAAAGTTTTCTTTAGTGATAAGAAACTTTTTGCGGAAAGAAAGTTACAAGTTTAGTTTTGAAACAATAGTTCACAACTTACTATTTCAGCCTATTAGAAATTAAACAGTTAATTTTTATTATCATTAGCAATATGAATCTTTAGATGATTGAATTTGTCAAAAAATTAAGTCTTCATGTGAATGTTATTCAAATTATGTAGGAAGTTATTGGACACAGCTAAAGAAATAAATTTATATTGATAAGGACAAGTCTGTGAAGGAGTAAATTCGTGAAGAGATGTATTTCATGTTGTTTCGACGTAACATTTGAATTGTTTTTCTTTGAAGTAGAAAATCCTTCTTTAGTTCATTAGATACCTTCTAGCTAAAACCTTCAAAGGGATAGTCATAAGTTTGTACCAAACAATGTAAAAATCAACTGATCACGGTAGAACCAATTTCGTATTCACATGTTTAAAACCAATTGCAAATAAATTCTGAACACGCATCTGGCTTTTCAGTTCATATCATTTTAAGGCTCTATCATATTTTACATGTAAATAATTTATATTTAGAATAATGATCTGACAAATTTTTTTCGGCATAATTAAGCAATAAATTACAAATTTATTTGAGTGAAAAATAAAACTTTTGTTTTGTTTAAAAACTGTCAACTTACTACTCACTATTTTATGTAAGACAAACGACAATCACACGTCAAAAACACGAATCTGGTTTTACAGTTTAGGTCATTATAAAGGTTTATCATATTTCACAAGTAAATAAATTGTATTTGGAATAATGATCTGACTATTACATTTTATGCATAATCCAGCTTCAAATCACAAATTCATTTAACTGAAACATACAACTTACACCTCCACTTTTCACTATTTATTTTATTTAAAAACTGTTAACTTACTCCTGAACCCTAATTTAAGAAAAACAAATGACCATCACGGTAGTGTAAATTTCTCAATCACGCGTTCAAAACCGATTGTAAATATATTCGAAACATGAACCTGGTTTTTCAGTTCATATCATTATAAGTGTTTATCATATTTTACATGTAAATAAATAATATTGTGTATAATGATCTGGCTACTTTTTGACATAATTAAGCAATAAGTCAGAAACTGACACCAAAACATTTTTTATTATTCTATGTATGTGTTAGGATATTCATCTAATATACTAAGAGAATTTTGGTCAATTCTCATTGGTTAATTCCCATTAGTCACTTTTATGGTCGTCCTAGATATCAGTGTCATGTACTTCAATGTTGTTTCTCATTGGTCGTCCTGACTGTCAATGTCACAGACTTCGATGACCTTTACTATTCGACCTAAATATGTAATTACGTATTATCTGTAAAGCTATTCTATCCCATTCCTTTCTGCCTTCCCGTCTACTGTACTCGTCTCCATAAACAACTTCATCTAACGGTGTTCTGTTCTGATATGTAAGGTATTTGGGAATATTTGGGGTCTTATTGGAATATCTGAATTGAACGTCGGTAGGACTGAATAGCTACATAGCAGCATTACATTTTCTCGAGATAATTACTGCCATGCGAAATCCAGTAGAACTAATTTAAACAACACAGTTCATTATCATCAGGTATATTTGTTGAAATTCAAGACACATGCAAATAAGTTATATTTAGAATAATGATCTGAATAATGTTTGTTTGCATGACCAAGCTTTAAATCACGAATTCATCCGACTGAAATATAAAGCTTATTCTACTTTTATTGTATTTAAAAACTGCTAACTTACTGCTCCCTATTTTTAAAAAAGAAACAACAATCGCGGTAGTGCGAATTTCCTGATCACACGTTCAAAACCAATTGTAAATAAGCTCCGGACAGGAATCTGGTTTTTCGGTTAAGGGCAATATAAGGGTTCATCATATTTCAAATGCAAATAAATTATATTTGGAATAATGATCTGACACTGGTATGCTTGCATAATTAAGTAATAAGTCAAAAACTGATTTTAGTGAAATATAAAACTTCACTTTCTTTTTTTTTAAAGAACTAATAACTTACTGATTCCTATTTTAAATACAACAAACAAAAATCACACGCTCAAAACACGAATCTAATTTTTCAGTTCAGGGCATTAAAAAGGTTTATCATAGTTCACATGCACATACATTATATTTAAAATAATGATCTGACTAACGTCCATTCGCATAATTAAGCAATAAATTACAAGTTCATTTTATTGAAACATGAAACTCACACCTCCACTTTTCACTATTTGGTTTATCAAAAATGATAAAAATATTTGCATTTGAAATCAAATCAGGGTTTAATATCATTATTAGCTGCGCAAACACACATATTCTAAACAACACCAAATAAGAGATTTATCAAAATGATTGTTTTAACTAAGCTTATTGTTGATTATGTGAAATTCGAGGAATAAAAATACCAAAACCAAATACTCATACAATCAAAAATTGAACAGATGTAACTAGTTTGATATCTCCAGTAATCATCTAATTTATCGAATGACAAGTTACAAGATTTATTCTTCACATTCTATAAAAGTAAGCTAAATTTATGGAAATTTAGGTTTTCAATCTTCAGTTGACACAGCTATAAATGTTGTGGGTCGTGTGGTCAACAGGTAGGTTCGTTTTGTCATAAAAAAGTAAACACTGGATATATTGAAACAGTTATTGAAAAAATATCCCACAGTTGATGAAACGAAATAAAATTTAAGCAAATTTTACACAGGAAAATAAAAACAACTTTAGTGCGGTGCATTTAGATCACATAGAATCGTTCTTCAGATAGATATTTCTACTCGAATGAGCTGAAATTACTTTTTCCGCATGACATTAGAACAGTGTCAAGCATTAGTACCCAGTCAAAAACAAGTGAAATGTGATGAGAATGGATTACCCATCAAAACCAAAACTAAAACAGCTTATCCATTTACATAAATTGTGAAATTTTTACTTAAAACTAAATTAATTTTAACTTCAAGGCAAATTGACTAAAACAGGTTTGTTAAATGATTTTCTCAGTTTTGTAAACAAAATGAAGTGTGAATTTATTTGATGTGAAATTAGTCGATGACATTATTTTCAGAAAACCTTGTTCCCAATATTCATTAATAATATAAAAATCTTATGTTTCGACTGATGTTTCTTTTGTTAACGAGATTGATTATTTAACAAAAATAACTAATAGAACAGTTGACACTTACCAGTTGGTATTATTTCTGAGCAAAAACTAAAGAAAATGACCAAAAATAAAGCACAATACATAATTAGGGGTAATAGTGAATTGGTTGATATTGAAAATGCAACAGGCTTTATATAGTTATTTGAGCAGTGAAATCAGGATCCCGTCGTGAATGACAGACAGATTTAAAGAATCTGATTAATTAATTATTCACAAATGAAAATATTTTCAATCATTTTATGATTTTAATGATTGATAACCAGTCAATCAAACTGTCAAATGTTCAATGGATCATACACTAATCCATCAATCTCTCTCTACTTTGCAATTTGTGATTCAATTAGTAATACTGAATGTCTATTATCCATTTAACGTTAATTACTTAATTCGGCCTTATGGCAATCAGTATCGAATTTTCTTAACTTCGTTATTTTTTTTACCAGAATCCATCTTATAATATTCAATCAAAATATTTTTGTAAATTTTATTATCATTTAAAACAGAATCATTCTAAGTGAAGACGGGTGTCAGGCAAGGTGGCTTACTCTCACACTTTCTCTTCCATCTGGTGGTTGACTGGATTAGGAGGACGACAGCATCTGAAGGGAAGCGACGGACACAATGAACAGCTCGGATGCAGCCGGACGGTTTGTACGTCGCAGATGATCTAGGCTCTTATATCGCACACACAACGACAAAAGAGAGAGAAGACGATCGGGATGACAACAGCCTCAGCTGTAATAAGT